>JALXJV020000023.1:16792985-17070485 GCA_024633595.2 Lepomis macrochirus | reverse complement strand
CTCGGGACGCTGAACGAAACAAACCAAGGTTTTTACGCAGTAGCTGCTTTGCCTCCCGACTCTCCATGGCGTAAACCATTAAAACACGCAAAACCCTCATTTAAATACTCCTACCTCCATCGTGTTTGCTCCTGTTGTCATCTACGCAATAATTCTTATTAAATCACCCATAACAGGAACTAAAATTGCAAATATTTTAGAATGCATATGCAATTAGTACTCTTAATTCGGGATGTTAGTAAATAAGGCCCAAATAAGTCAAAACAATGTGTAGTCACCTTGCGGACAGGAGGGTCGTTATTAGAAAAGAAGATGTACTGGTTTCTGTCGTAGTCCAGAGTGGCTGTGCTGGTCAAGAGGAATTTTCCAGATTTAAGTCCAATCTGTTGGAGGAAAAAAATGGGGAGTGGGATGAGCCTATTGATTTGAAAATAATTATTTCTTTAGATTTAATTAAGATATTTTACTACTATAGAGCCAGAACCAGTTGCAATCAAAATGCTTCCAAATGTAAACACACAAATATTGATTTGTTAAATATTATACATGCACATCAAGTACCTGCTCTATCCATCCAGAACTAAGGTTGGCAGAGATTTTGTAGTTTTTACTCTCCAGTCTTCCCATGAATCTACTGCACCTGAACACTCTGCAACTGGCTACAGAGCAGTCCTGTTGGTGAACGATTAAAAGAAGGCAGAAAGCAGAGAAAGCTGTAGTCAGGCCTGTGAACTCCGGGGTTTAGTTACCTGGATGTAACCACAGATCTATGAGTGTGTGCGTAGCCCCTCTACCTCGGCACCCTGAGACTGATCTTTGTGCTCTCTGCCACTCAGGAGGTAGCGGCCACACACTATAAAGATTATTATATAGCACTAGGTATTCATCTCCCAGGAACCCGCCTTAAAGCACAATGTGTTTGCCGTTTTCTTTAGATTTGTGTGAATCACATGGTTGCCATAGTTTTCATTCAAAATGGCAAATTTGCAGCTATGTGTAATGTTATCATTTTGTGTGTACATTTCTAATTCTATAATTGGAGTAGATTCTAACTCAGATGGTAGAGGCGTACTTACCACCAACTTATTTTCCTTGATCTGAGCAACAAATTCTCTCACTGTAGGTTCTTCGTCTTTGACTTTTTCGCAGTCTGGAATCTGAAATAGAGCTGATTCATGTCAGTTGAGCAGAAAACAAGATGCGATCCTCATATTACCACATCCATCCATCCATCCATGAGGCTGCAGATGCATAAAACCAGCTACAGTTGGGACATTTTTTGTCTTCAGTATGAGATTCCATGTTACCTGCAAACTGCTCGAATCCACCCAGATGTCTTTATCACCGAGCTTTACCGGCACCCTGATCACCACAGTTAAATTCATAGCTCTGAAATCATTTGTAACCTAAGAGAAAGGTGGAAAAGAAAAGGTTGGCAGTTATTAAACAGACTAGGTGAACATTAAAATGAAGTCTAAACTAAGTAAACTAATTTTAAAATGATTACTAATATTATAATATGATAAGATATTTTACCACAATTGTTTGTTCAACTGGTTTCTGCAAATTATTCTTTCCGAAAGAGAAATTGGTGTAGCTGAGGGAACTAAACAAACATGTAGTCATGTTAGATAACAACATGTGAACATGAAAGCATTATTATAATTTTTATTTAACATACAACAACACAAACCTTTGAATGGTCCCAAAAATGCCGTATTTCACATTAATCGCTTTCATTCTGTAGAGTTCGCTTGAGCTGGAGTGCTGCTGATTCCCACTAAAAGAGAGGTGAAATTATTTGTACAAAGAGTTACAGGACTATAAGTTGGGATCAGATGTTCCATTAATAATCCTCCATGGGGAAAATTTAAGTTGGCCCAGCAATACAGAGGAATGTAAAGAAAGATTGCACACATAGACACATGAATATTGTTGTGCTTATAGGCAAGCAGTTGTACCTGGAAGCATTTGCAGTGAAAAAAATCCTATTGCCAAGTTGGCTATTGGTTTGGATCCCATAGGAGACGATGAATAAAGCCTAAAATGACATGAAGAGATCAGATAGTCTCCTCTTTTTGCCAATTTGAGAATAGAGCCTTCTGCATGAAGAACAAACCTTAGTTTTGCTCTTGAAAATAGGCTTGTCAACAGTGCAGTCTGTCCTTCCTCTCGATAATTCGTCTTCACTGTCTAAGGAGTTGCATTCAATTCTTCCCTTTATTAAAAAAAACAAAACAAAGGTCACATTAACTGGAATGGCTCTGACCCGAGGGAGCACCTGACTTTAGTTGAATTGAAACAGACTTGACCCTGGAGCCTTACCTGGAGGCTTGTAAACTTCCTAAATGAGAGTCCAAATGGGTATGAGAGAACGACCCGGGTGTTATAGGAGTTTTCCTCCATGTTCCCCACTGAGACGGTGACATCAAGCAGATCATCAATGCCCACTTTAACCACTGAGGATCTGACAGATCATGAGGAAAGAGAAAAGTGAAGGTGGAGGAAAACCAGACAAAGATTACAGCCATGCTAGCTGCTATGTGAGGCTTACGCACAGCGATGCTTTGAGCTTAATGCTACCATCAGCATATTTACCCTCTCAGTTTAGCGTATTAACATGCTAACATACGTGCTAGTTAGCACGAAACACAACTGACGGCAGAGGCTTTTTTTGAATGTTATATGTTTTTAGGTATTTATCAAAGACAATTTGACCCAATGATTGCGTTAGAGGAAACATTATTGGATCACTAAGTGATTTAAATTCATTGCAGAGGAGGGACATAATGGGTGTAAAAATGTCATCACAATCCATCCCAAAATTGTTGGAGCATTTGAACTAAAAGCACAAATAAAAACCTAAAGGTGGTGCTAAAGGAACATCAGGGGATCCCTAAAGTCTAGGATACATCCCCTGGGAACCATGAATATATGTACTTCATTAAATAATACCAAATGATCAATTAGTTGGTAGTAATCTATCCAATGGACATTGAGATATTTCAAAAAGAAACTTTGACCTGGTGAGAGTGGTAGACAAAACGAGTAGTAGTACCAAAGCCATTAACACATCATTGTCATTTAGACACATAGGCACCAGAAATGTCTGCACAGAATTTCAGAATCTTGTGCCAAAAAAAAATGTGACATAAATATTTCAGTCTGGACCAAAGTGATAAAGTGACCATGTAAACACACCCAGGTAAGGTTTCACTCACTCAGTAAAGTTGAAATCCACTTTCAGGTTATCTACGCAGTTGTTGTCTGTGCCGCAGTTAATCTCGAACCCTAACTGTGGAAGACAGTTTTAGGTAAACAATGTTTGTTCAGAAAGAGTTACAACAATCAGCCGACTGACTGCATACATTCACAGCACTGCAGAGCTCTCCATAAAGTAGCTAATGTGAAATGGTGAATTATGTAGAAACTATTAAATTAATCTTCACAAAAGTACTAGCAAAAGGTAAGATCCTTTCTTATCTTCACATACACTTGGCTTTGCTGTTCAGTTAATATTCAAACGGACAACAAGGACCACAGTAACAAGTGTTAGCAAGTGCAATAGGATATCTTTGAAGATTACTTACAGGATAAAGGTTGTTGTCTGAGCCTGTTGGGCAAGACTTGGGCTGAGAGCATCAGCAGAAGATACACCGTCAAAGGTGAATCTGAGCTCATTGTCAAGTTGATTGAGAGCATCGTCTGGACAAGGCTACAAGAAGAGAGCTCTACTGTGAAACAGTCTTTGCCAAGGTTGTGAGAGGTTAGACTCTTTAACTAACACAACACCGGCATCAAATATGGGATATTTCAGTATGAGAGAGGCTGTGGTTTTCCACATTGAACTTCTTGAACCTGCGAGATTTTAACACTGCGTATGTCAAACATCTCACCTGAACAGAAAAGTCCACCTTGTCGCACTGTTTCTGGTCTAAGAGAAGAAGAATGGATCCAGTCTGCTCTCGTTTTTTATCACTGATGTAAGCCGGTTGTTTGGGACCTTTCGGGTGGCATCAAGCGTTAGAGTGTAATTAATCCTTGCTTGAGCTGGAATCGATAAGAATTTCATTTAAGGTTAAATGTTAGTCATGTACACAAACACAAGTATTTCAATGGATGCACAGTGGAGAATCAATAACCTGTGTTTACTGGAGAGTGTCTGCTCATGGTAAAGCAGATTTCAGCTGTGGTCGGTAGTGGTTTTGAACAGTCTGTGTTTTGAGTAGGGATTTGGTTCAGACTGAACGACACTGCAGCTTCTACCATTACTATAGGCTTTGATCTGAAATGGACAGAGCAGGAAAACACACATAAATAACCTTTGGCTTTGTGATCAGTAATACAAAAGAAAGCCAAACTGTCTGTATCAATGTATCAAATACATCTTAGCTGCCTGACACAATCCATTATTGGTGAGCAGTACTGTCTTAAATTAGTAAAAAGAGACTGAATGAAGTTAGGTTACCCCTGTAGGAATAAATGTAAAACATATAAACTTTATGATTTAAATAAAGGTTACAAATGAACACAAATGGTAGAATTACACTAGATAACAGGATCATCTTGGACTTACCTGAGTAACACAACTGCTCCCTTTGAACCCACCGCTAAATCGTGCAGATTATCCCCACTAAGGTCAAATGATGACTGACTGATTGACAAGCCAAAGAACTTCAGTCCTTGCCGGACTTGAGAGCCAGCAATCCTCTAAGTAAATGGAAATATTTTAATGAATCAAAATGAAAAAGTATAGCTTTTCTTATAAAATAAAGTGGCAAACATGATGCCATACACTTTTAGTTGTTTATTTTATCTTGCTCACCTGTGAGTAAGCAGAACTGATTGTTTTTCCTCCTTCGCCGTGGAATATATAGATGCTGCCCTGACCATCATTCTCCAAAGGTGCTCCGATGGCCAAATCACTGAGACCATCATTGTTAAGATCAGGCAGCACAGCAAGAGAAGACCCAAACCGTCCTTTAGAAGATGCACCCCTCTCAGTACTGATGGAGAATCTAAGTGACAATCAACACTCTGGTGAAAATATAAAGGATGAGAGTCAATGTTTGCATGGTCAATAAACAAAACAAGTAGATGTATTTAGTGGTGCTAGATAAAACTGTTGTTTTACCAAATCAATTAAGCTGCAAACATAAACTCTTCCCTCTCTATCACTGTCAATGTACATGGGGGCAGATATGAGGATTAGGTCGGTGTAGGAGTCGGCATTCATGTCCATCGCACAAATCTCTGCCCCAAAATATTCACCAATCTGAAACTGTGTGAGCAACAAATTATCAATAAAAATACATTAAAGATGGAAATAATAGTTTTAATTTATTAAAAATATTTTTAAAGTATTTTTACAATATGATTCTCACACACCTGCCATGGAAAGGGATCAATCTGTTGTTGGAAGTTGTTTCTGTAAGCTGTCATCACAAGTCCTCTGTGTTTATATCTTGGAGCACCAACAATTGTCAATTCACTGCGCCGTGTTTTAGCAACTGCCATGGAGTAACCTGGAATTCAAGAGTCAAGCCTATACATTCAAGTATCCCAAGGTTTGGCCAACTGTGAATAAATTGTATAAATTTGAAGATTTGCAGAGTTTCATTTTCAACACGATAAAAAAATACTTGCTTGAGTCACACCTTACCCAATATTCCAACCAGAAGCTTTCCAGTTCAAAATACTGTTGGCTTGTCTGCATATTTGAGATCCGACATTTGTAAAACCATCGCAATTTCTACATGAGCTGCACTTTGGATTTGTTGATTACTGGCTTCTGTACCACTCTGAATCATAAAAGATCAACCAATAGGCCTAATGGGTGGTATTTGTTTCTTTAAATGGCCCTTAATTCTGGCACGCCCTGCTCCCGAAGTTAGGTTATGTGTTCAGTTTTGGTCTGCAACCACTTCTTCTTTTGTTGGCATTCATCACCTTGTCTTCTTTCCCTCCTGCCCTGTGTGATTACAAGTCCCCACCCTAATGTGTTGCACCTGTGCCTTGTTGTCTCCCCTGCCCTACTGTATAAATACCCTTGTCCCGTTTGTACCTGTGGCAGTTTGTCTTGATCCCTTGTGTTAGCATCCTAGTGATTTCTTGGTGTGTGTGCTCTCCTGTGTGTTTTGACCTATGCTCTTTGTTTTTGAATACCTCTCCAGCCTGTATCACAAATTGTTTTGATTTTTAAAACACAAAGCTGCTTAATATGCTCCCTAAACCTTTGACTCCACATTCTTCATTTGCTTTTTTTTCTGTCCCTTGCATTGTCTTGCATTTGCATGTCTTCCTAAAATATGGGTGGAAGGTTTAAAGTAGAGCAGTGCAGGATCACATCTATATGTGTTAATTAGTCATTACTATCATATTCTTACCCAGATAACTGTCAACCTCCATATACTCTGGTGCAAAGGTGCCGACGAGCTTGCCTGCGCTTTGTGTATTGCTGGTAGCCTCCCTTCCACTCGTTGGCACCAACAATACCCATCAGAAATCCCTGCCATTTTGACAGAAATTTAAAGAAAATATGATTACCACAAAATAGCTAAATAAAAGAAATGCATAATTCATTTAAAATATGTTTGTGTGTGTGTGGAGGTGTATAACTGTCTACTTTTTAGCCACAAAGAGTCAAACAGATGACTGTCAACAGACAGAATGTGTAAGTGTGTTTCTGTAACTATGTTTTCTGGTGATTTTAATTACCCCAGGCACATAAGCTGCACTGAATCCACCTTGAGACATTTCCATTTTTAATGTCTCTCCACTTGTTTGAGATCCTGTAACAGCAACATAAATAGGAATAAACTCTTCTTGATTGATACAATGACGTTCACGCACAGCAGGCCCGGCCAGGATGAAGTGACTGAGGGGGCAGTTAAAAAATGGCGAGGGGCAAATCTTTTATATACATATGAATACACAGGGCCCTTCATGACGTGAAGTGCATGGCACAGTTGCATTTGGGGTGTCTCCAATCCAATTTAGCTCGTTTGACAGCAGAAAAAATGGTCTGTGCGCTGAACGCATGGTTCAAAAGGGTCGTACGTCTGTGAATTAGTCATGGGTATGTAGGGCATAACATGCAATACACCACTCAGTGTCATCTCCTATTTAAAGCCAGGTAGGCTTCTACAATGGCGAATTGCCATCCTATAGCGTATGAACAGCGCATTATGAAAAAAAAACAGTTGACTGATTGAACTGCAAACTCACAGCAGACAGGGGATATGGACAGAAGTGTGGACATGATCTAAAAACTATCTCTGATCATAAAGCCTGTATTGTTCTGCGGCTCTGCAGTTTATGAGTGAAGTGTCGGAACTCCAGTCTGTTAACAGACAGACGCTGTCTCCTCTATGAAATGTCTGGATCCTCACTACGCTGCGTTAATGTAAAGTATGATGAGCAGGTCGTGGCTCAAATCTCTCCCCTACACTGGTTTGTTTATTCTGTGTTTTATTGATGTAGGAGTGTTTTCTTTAACAGTTTACTGTCAGGATATGAGAGGCTGCTGTTGGTTATTTTAAACATCATGTGTAGGATTCAAGAAACAAAAAAGAAAAACCTGAAGTTCTAAACTTGACATGACAGGACAGAGGTAACTCTTCAGAGGAAACAGAATTCAACTTTTAACTTCTGAAATTATTTCAGAAGTTCTGATGGAGGGCTGATCAGGAGGATGGCTGCTTTACTCCAAACAGTTTCACTGTATGAACCTGGACCGTGAGAGACCTTTTGGATGTGGAGACGAACACAGAACATGAATTAACATTAGAATCTGAACGATCCTGTCGGTGTGTCAGGAGATTTTAATAATTGATGAAGTTACGCTGCTGTGCCTCGTGAGTAAATGCGCACAGCGTCACAGTAATGCGCCGCTAAAGTAACAAAACCCGTGAAATACTGTGCCTTTGTAATTAGATCTGATTTTTGGGAGGTGGGCGGGGTCAATGGTGCAATCGCTTTCTGCTGCCTTAATAGCAATACGCTAACAATGTGCCTGACCACAACTTATTTAATTAAACACCAACACTCCCATGAGCTCACAGATGGGTGCAAGCAGGGCTGTACTGGGACAATAAAACGGCCCTGGCATTTTTGTTCAGACCGGCCCACCACAATCGGTCGGACACAACCAACCAGTACAAACCATCCTTGGAAGGAACCATCCTATCTACAAAAACAGTGCTTATGCTGTGTTATTTTACAGAGTGGCCAGCACTGTCAGTGCAGTAACGTTAGGTGACAATCGGACAGACCTTATAATAGCAACAACATTATGTTGTCTTATTAAAATATTCATTAATTTAGGTAAATCATCATCATCATCTTCGTCGTGACTCGTGGCCCAGCCAGGCCCATTCACTATCCTCCTGCACCCGCCCTAATTAACACTGCCTCCCTACCATGCTTACCGTTTCAATTACACTCTCCTGCTCACTAGGGCTGAACGATTTTGGAAAATAATCTAATTGCGATTTTTTGTTAACCAATATTCCGATTACGATTTAATGTGCGATTATTTTTAAGCTCTTTACCTTCTGTATTATTCAAAACGGACAAGCAGTAAATCAGTGTATAGTATGACCAACACAGTATTAGATAGATTAAACTTAAACTGCTCTTTCTTGTAGGTCAGGCCTGTGTTATGATGAATTAGGTAGAATTATTATTATGAGCAATAAGATATATCAAATTATAATAATATGAGAAAGACAATTTGAGTCAAGTCATGGCATTAAATAATATGATATAATATCATCAGGTCGCCTACCTTTTCACCACAGTGCCCCCCCTCCTCCCCCCTCTTCCCCGCAGCCTCCGATGCTGGTGAGCGGCGCACCGGCTGTAACCAGGCTGTAAGGTTGGAGCGAAGGTTGGAGCGCTGCATCCTGCTCCTCTAGCCCAAGTTTAGCAGCTGTCACCCGGCCTGCAGATTTTCAATCCCCCGCTCTGCCCGGCCCTCTGCACACAACGCTCTGAAGCCTCGATGACGTATGGACAATCTCAACACTGATAGGCTATCGCGACTCAGCGTCGCGCGTCTTTTTCGCTTGAGTTGAAAATATTCAACTCACGCGAATTCCATCGCGTTGCCTTCGCGTCGCCGGCCCCGCCCCCTTCGCGTCGCTTCGCACCGCCCGACTGGGAATCGCGGCTCAACGCGTCTTTGCATTGACTTTGTATGTAAACTCACCGCCCCAAACGCTCGATTCGCATTTGGTGTGAAAGCACCATTACTCGGGACAGACTGGGCCTCTTTTGGACTTATGCGTTTAGTTTGACACGGCAATTTATAGATATTTCCTGAGCTGACTGGTGGCTGTGTGTGTGACGCAGGTGCCGATCGCCACAATACGCTTACCTTAATACACACCTCTTTCTGTTGTGCATTTTTCCGTCCATCAAAGCCGGGATGGCCTGACGATTTCACCCACCACCAAGTTACCCGCGGTGGCGGCTGCTACTTTCATTCCATGTGACATTAAAGTTTATGTAGCGTGAGCTTCTGTCAAGCTTAAGGGCATTTTACAACAAGAAGGCAAGTTACAGCGAAACGTGCAGACGAAGCATTAACTTCGTCAGACTGCTTTCTGCTTGGGTGTCATGTGACCAGAGTATAATCGCTGCCTTTGCGATTAGAAAATCTCGTTTTATTACATCGCGATTATATCGCAAATGTAATTAATTGTTCAGCACTACTGCTCACTCTGTCCCTCCTTGACTTCACTGTCAGACACCTGCTCCTCTGCCTGGTTGCCGCCGCCGGCGCCGCCATGGCTAGTCACCTCTCCTTCTATGTCTATGTTCGCCTGTTTGTGCAAAATGTCGTCAGGTACTGTAGGCTTGGAAACTGAAGCTGCGGCACTAAACATGTCTGTTATTTTTGAACATGTAGAGGCTTCAACCTCTAGACTTTTTTTTTTGCCCGCAACTTCTCCGCACCACCCTTGCGCTTTTGTTTATCCATCCTAAACAGATCTCTGACTCTGAGCCACTGACTGCATCTGACACATGAAACAGAGTGGGAGGGTGGAGCCTATTAAGAGATGATTGGGCCAGCCCAGTGTCAGTATGGAAAATGAACCAATAGGCCGCTGTCCCTGCTTTATGGGCCGGTTGTTGGCCAAAAAAACCCAGTATTACCTATACCGACCGGCCCCAAGTGCGACCGCCCACCGGGCATTTGCCCGGTATGCCAGATTACCAGTCCAGCCCTGGGTGCAAGTGCATTTTCTATTTAAACAATTTGATCGCTTGGTGGCGGTTAGAATCTAGGTGCTTTCGCTGCTCTTTGTGCTGGGTGCAAGATTGAATTTGTTTTCATCCTGTGGGTGGCAAAATGTCGGTACTGCAGAAAATAACTGCATTCTCTATAGATGAACTTTTTCCCGCTGGCATTTATGCAAAAATGGCGTTTTTTTAAATCGGTCTTTATTTTGTAACTTAGTAAAAGTCAAAGACTGGGGGACTTGAATATTGTATAGAAAAAAATAGGCCTAGTGCAGAAAACACAACTGAGGGGGGGCAAAGCCCCCTTCTGTCCCTTGTAGCGCCGGGCCCAATGTACAGTAAGTTGAATTCCACAGTTCCATAAATACTTTTACTGACTGATACAGTTTGTAGATTAATTACAGCTCAAAGTAATAATAGCCACTGACCTAAAAAACAACAAAATACTATTCGTTGTTTACTTTTTAACAGCAAATCAAAAATACTTTTAAGCTGTTCTATTAAGTTTACATCTGTACCTTCAATAGAGAAGATTTTGTCTTGCAAACTTTGTCGTATTTTCTCAAGTGCGTTAAAGTTGTCCACTTTAAACACATAGTTCAATGGGGGGGAAGTTGCAATGGTTTCCAGTTCCTTTGTTGCTTCGGGATTAGAAAATGCGGTCCCCACCTAGAGATGTTGAGAAAAAGTGTTGGAAGTGATGTACTTATAAATATAATTTATGCTTTACATGTAAACTCAGTGTAAACAGTATAAACAATTTTCAGTCATGGTTGTCTGAGAAACACAATGGTTTTTTTTCCAGCTCCATCATGTGCCATGGACACATGATTCACCCAGAGTATACTTCAAATTTATAGACATTATTTGCTGCAAGCGTCACATATACACGCTTTGGAAAAGCTGTGTCTATTTGAACGTAAAACAGCGATTTTGTGTGTATGTGATGCTGCAGTTTGCTATAGTGTTGCAACACAAAGGATGCTGTGCACATCGGCCTCATGCATATACTGACATAGGTTTTCTTTGTCAGTGTTGATGATGGGTTTCGAAGCATCCATATATCCCATAGTCTCTGCATATAACCCCTCTCACTGGGATTGCTTGTATAGTAGCACTGCATCAGATCCATGTTTTCTGCTCTAGTCAAAGTATGTCGTGTTCCAGTAGCCCATTTCTCATCAGGTGCCCTGGTTCCCTAGCAACTGAGCGGACCTTGTTAACCCGGTCGACGTCCTACCTCATGCCTGAGGTAGGAATCGAACCCACGATCACCTGTACCAAAGTCAGTGGCATTAACCACTGAGCTATATATATATATATACATAGTATATATATATAGTAGTATATATGTAGTGTTCATATATATATATATATATGTAAAATACTAGTAATACTTCTAAATAAAAAAGAGATACAACTTACCCCGATAGCAAATCGAACTATGTTTTTCTGTTCAGCAGCTTTAGCTGCATTTCCCAGTTGACTTGAGTCATGAGATATTCCATCTGTAATGACTATCAGAACCTTCTTCACATTTGGCCTGGAACCTCCGTGTCTTGAGAAGATTTCATTGCTGTCAAAAGTAAGAGCTGCTTTCAGCACATGTTATACTACTGTACCTTTTGTAGTGTTAAAAATTATAAACAAAACAAATAAACAAAATATAGGCTACTGAAGGACGGGTTCACCTAAATTCCAAAAAGCTAAATTTTCTCACTTACCTCTACTGTTTTCTAGCCATGCAAATACTTTTGGTTTTAGTTAAAAGGGAGATATTCATTTTGTTGCCAGGCAAAATATGTAGCTATACTCAAATTTAAGTTTTCCAGATGAGCAAATAAGTAACCTACAACAATACAGAGCCCCTAAGTAGGTACGTGCTAAAAAAAACCTACTCACTGGTATGTTTCTCGTGCCTGCCAGAACTTATTATTTTTTCTGACATGTAAAGAAAAAATACACGGCAAAAGCTAATAGAAAACATGAGATACTGTACTCTGTATAATGTGCCCAACTGATTTCAGATAACTTAATTATTGTATATGTTGTCTTACAATTAAATAGGTTAAGGTAGGTTTACATTATTTACTGATAGAAATGTGAATTTCAAGATAGTAGTATTAGGCCTATATCATGGAGTGTTCAAGTAAATGCCAATAACCAATTATGAAAGGCTGCCAATTTCTGTTGATGATGATGTTTTCAGGACTACAAGCATTCCTATGATGTCTTTTAACATGAAGTGAAAAGTAATTTTGAAATCTGTCTGGATTCATTTTGACATCGTTTGTATCTAAAACTAAAGACATCAAAATGTGGGGGGGGCACAATGCAGGCTTGAATCAGTGGCAGCTTGAGGTTGTGCTAAAATGACTATTTTAAAAGAATTTATGTGCAAAATATCACATCAGTAATTCAAAGTATCTTAACTTTTTGCAGTTAAATCTAACCTAATAGTTCATCTCCTGTTTGTACATAAAATCAGAACGAGGTAATGCCATACATCATGACAACACTTACACAACTCTTTTGATAGCATCAGCTGTGTAAGTCTGTCCACTTAATTGTTTTATTCCATCTATTTGAGCTTCCCAATTATTAGCATCAAATTTATCAAACGAATAATGGATGGTGAATCGATTAAGTGATGAAAACTGGGAAACGGCAAACTGCAAAAAAGAAGAAAAAAATGTAAATATGTATCCAACAGTGAAATGATCCAATAAAGATAAAGCACTTAGGCTGTGGAGACGATAAAAGGTAACATACATTCAATATATTCAGACTTCCATTCAATATATTCAAGGTTCATTCCATATACAGACTATCATTCAATATATTCAGACGGACAAATTCATATATATATATTATTTCTAAACGGCATGCCATAATATGTATATATATATGGCATGTCAGATATATATATATATATATATATATATATATATATATATATATATATATATATATATATATATATATATATATATATATATATATATATATATATATAAAATCATTTACACTTCTAACGATTTACATTCACGGTATTCATTTAGGTTGCACGCCTCTGGAGCAACTAGGGCTCAAGTGTCCTGGTCAGGGACACATTGGTGGATGTATCACAGTGGAGAATTGAATCCAGGTCTCTCACAACACAGGCATGTGTCTTATCCACTCCACCATCACCACCCCCTAAAGATGCTAGAATTTTTTTATTTACAATTCTCAGGCATTTTACGCTTTAACAGGCAAGTGTAAACACATTCCTACCTTTGTATCTTTTCCCCTGAAAGAGCCGATCAGGTTTTTCACAAATGTCTTCATTCTAATAAAATCTTCTCTGTCTATGCTGCCTGAGCCATCCAACAGAAATGCAATGTCTGCTTGGGTTCGACAGTCTGTCAAAAAGAAGATATCAATGTCTGAACAGTTCTTGTTCTGTTTCTTAACATTCCACCTTGGTATGTTGTCTGTCTGCTTGTTCCAGTGCTCAGGCGTGCTGTTCTGCTTATCACTCCATACAAGCCCCTAGGCAAGGTGCAATGATTCGACTAATCCAGTGCTCTGATTACTACCACTAGGCATTTTGGGTTGTGTATGTGAAGTGATAAGTGGGTGTGGTGATATGCAAATATCATCAGATCTCTTTGACTACTTCCTTTATTATTGCCTTGTTTCTACTACCGTGTTACTCTAATACTTGTGAAACTAACACAAACTAACTTGTGAAAAGATTAAAAATATTTACCTTCAAGAGAAGAAGGCACAGGATCTTCAGCATGATTTAAACGATTTATCTGCATGCATAAACCGTTGTATATGGTGATACTTTTGCAGTCCTTTGGGATAGTTGGACCACATACCTGAAAAACGTCATGGTTAAGCCCTCATAATTAGATAATGGGTTTATTATTTTTCTATCCCCAAACAATTCATTTTCAAGCTGCAAAAAGATTGTTTCACTGAAAGACAAACATAAGTTTAAGAAGATTTCCTCTGGCCTCAGCATTGATTCATTAACAAGGCACTGTGAATATTTGCAGTTTACTGGCTCACCATGGTGTTTTGTGTGGTGTGATCACTTGTCATTGTCAAACCAAGGGACATGTTGACTGCAAAATCTGGCACTGCATTGAAAACATTAATCAGTTATGTTAAAATAGTAATTCAAGACACTTTCGGAAAACTTCCTGTGTGATCTCATAACTATTAGCAGTTCATACTCTCTTTCCCCAAACTCTACATAAGTGTCCCACTCTGCCTTTTCTGGCCCACAACCACAGTCATAAAACTGTTATGACCAAGGCAATTATCTTGTAACTGTGTTCTTTTGTTGTTGCAAATTTCCACAGCATAAAATACAAAATATTTCCATTCTATCAAGTCACTTTGTCAACTATTGAGTAGGGGTAAAGAGACAAGAGACAAGATTTTAACACCATTTCTAAGACATGTTTAATGCTGAATTATATGTATTTTGAGCATTAAGCAAATAATTTCCTGAATTTTAGTGACTTTTTCTATACAACATTATAGTTAAAATGTTTTTATGTAAAGGGACACACAGAAACCAGGAGGCAGGTGGCAATTCAAAATATATTGGAATATAACGCTGTTAGGATCTCAGGCACTCTGTATTGTTTTCAGACATGTTTTCTCCTGTAGATAACCTTTATTATTATATCATCCCTGCTAAGTCAACACACATGTAGGCATGACTTTGTCTCCACTCCTCTTTTGTGTCTGCATGTGGCACTTTTTGATCATAATGATAAATTAACTCATTTTAATTCAGTTGTAAACTCTTGGACTTTTATTACTCCTGTGTTTTAGAAGTTTTTCTGCTCATGTTCAAAACTTTCTGCACATTCAAAATGTCTTCCACATCTATGTGTTTTGACATGTCGAGAAAAAATGTCGTAATGTTAGGAGAATAATTTCATCATTTATTCAACATTTTTTCAGTCTACCTGCCAAATACTCTGCTGTGTATAATGTTATTTCTCCACTGGTGGTATCCCCTTTAGACTGTTTGACCGAGACTATTTGTGTCTGCATGTTGCATGTGAAACTGAAACTAACTAACAACACTTCTGATAAGGTAAGAAATCTCAAACACTTTAACTTCAGCACCTCCGATAACGTGCAGCTCACAGATAAAATTTGCGCTCAAACTTTAGATGTCAAGTACTGCAGCAATAGTCACAAGGACTCACAGCGTGAGAGCCAATTCACTTAAATGATAGCCAATGTCTTATATCTATAGTCCTACATAGTGATTGATATATTAATTTTATGCATAATAATAGAAAGTATAATGCATTTTTTCTTGTTCTGTGTTTTCTTAATTGGTTGGCAAATTATACATACTTCTTGAAGGCTTTCAAATGAAATATTCTGAACCCATATCCCATATCAGGTTATCAACATAAAGTCCTGACACCACCTGTTGAATCAATAACAAACCACTAATGATTCTACTTGTTTTGAAGGATAACAGGTAGGCTATTAGGAATCATTGCTTTCAAACTAGCCCATGCAATTTCAGTTAGTTAATAGCTTTTATGAAGCATTTAGAAATGGGTGGTGGCTTACATGGAACTGGTAGTTGACTGCAGAACTTGGTGGAACACTGTATATATTTCCCTCTTGTTCCTGGTGGATACTGTGCAAGAGGAGCACTGACAAGCAAGCTGAGGATACAAAACCAGACATGTGAAAGAGCCTGTCTGGTGAGCACAGTCTAGTTAAATGAATCCCACATTTATTTACTTGATTTATCGTCACTGTGTGAGATACACTAAATGCTACTTTTAAAAAAAGATTACAATAGACCTGAAGTAGTTGGCCAAGACATTTAGCCTATTGTGGACCCAATTTTTAACAACAAACATGCTTTGACTTACTCTTCACGTCTCTGCACCACTTGGTATCCAAAACCTGCAGCATCATTTCTCAGGAACTTCCAGGCCACGGGATCGATATTAAAACAAAGTGCAGCTTCTAACACTAAAGAAATGAAGAAGAAAAACCCACACCATTTTTTTTGTGATTTAAAGCCACTTTGTGTGTTATTATAGTAACTTTAATATTATTTTGACCACAGTATCTGTTGTCTATGTACTACTTTCAGTACATATATAGGGATGAAGAAGCCTACTACACCATCTGATGTGGTGTGAATTGATGTATGCCATCTTTTAGCTCATCTTGTTCGGTAACACGACTAGGGAGCAGCAAAGTCAGATATGTTTTAATTTTAAACATATTCATTTTTTAAAAAATAACTCAAGCTGTTTACTTTCAATTCAGAATCTCTGTGACATTTCCTCTATTCTTCAATAGCAGAACACAAAACAGTAACAAATGGCATAAATACTTAAAATAACTTAAATGTCAAGAGACAGTACACTGCTTTCCATGACAACATGTAGGAGGTCATCCTTCTATATTTGCTTTGACATCAAGTGGGTTTTGTTGCACAGCTCAAGCCCGCCCTTTTTCCTTTTATGGCCAAAACATGAGGTTTTCTAAAAATGGTCAATATGATGCAAACTGTTTGACTCACTAACAAAATATTTCTTCAGGGGAAAAAACTTAAAAGGAATTGTGTGATGTAGATAAAATGTGTTATTAGGAAACCAACTTCCTCTAATTGGTCGGAACCTTACTGATGCACATTAATGCATTTTGGTATCATGTACATTTCAATTTGTTCTAAAATAACATCATGTTATAGCTTGGTTACCATAGCTTTTCCAGAGAAAACACCTTCAGGTTCTGCTTTTTCTTGTCACCAGTACAGCCTTTATTTGACTACTGTAGCCTTTATGGCTTCAGAAAGATAATAAGTCTGTATAACAGATCATATATATTAATCTTTACCTGTGCAGAGTTACCCTCCCATAACTAATTTTAGGTTGTGTTTTGATGCAGTTCTAAATGTAGGCCACATTAAGTAAATAAATATATACTGAACTAAACTAAACCACCAGCAGCAGAGAGTGTCACTGAGGTGGCTGCAGGAAGTCTGTCACTGCCCCCTACATTCTGCTAAGTGTGACTGGGATAGATAAGTGGTATGTGTTGTGTTGGTCCTTAACTGCTGCTCTCTTGATCTCACAATTTGTGTAGCTTTAGCAAAGTGACCATGTTACTTTCAAGGGTGGAGTAATATCTACTCAGCAGAATTCAATTTTAATTCAAACAAAATGATATGTTACAATTCCTGTCTGTACAGAATGATGACCTGTGAGTACAATGCCTCCAGTCCCTTTGCAATCCTGCACAGGCTAAGTGGATATACAGAATTAATGGGTAGATTTATAATAATTCAGTTTCTTACATTCAATTACAGAGGTAGTTATGGGCCAGGGAAATAGTAATCAGTTTTAGGTGTTGTTAGTGCCATCATGTGGCAACTTATAAAGCACTTTCGCACTTTTTTTGCACCCATCCAACTATCTTCACCAAATTTGTTATGTCGCATATTTGGATTACCCTGACAAAAGTTGCAATTGAATTGTACATATACAACACCAAAATGTACCTTGGCAGGATTTAGGTATTTGTCAAAAATCAATAAAAAAATTCTACTTTCAAAATAAAGAATTTAGATGATTGCAAAAAAATATGTGCAAAAGCTTTTGAAGCTATTTTGACGGTCAGGAGCTGACTATGCCGTTCAGATATTGATGCAGGTAGTTTGATTCACAGAGAGGTGAATGATAATATGTCACTCTGCTTTAAGCATGCTAAGGGTCATTTAAATTAAATGACAGGATTTTCACTGATGGTATACATTCATATATCATTCATATAAGGTCGATGGAAGACAAAATCAAAAGGTATAAACTTACCTGACAAGAATACTGTGGTAGTAATTATCCAGTCCATTGTGACACTCCCATGAAAAATAAAAAAGTGTGTCATATATTCTCTGAGCCCATACAAATAAATTTGGAAACTATAATGCTTTCTCGCAACCTAGTAACTACCTTCTGCAACTGAAACTGATGGAGGAGCTGTCAAAAGCAAAATGCAGAAATCATAAGGTGACAGCTTGAGGCTAAGGCAGCCAGTTAGAGGAACTTTATGTAGGAGGGGTTGCAATATTGGCAAATACTTTCTGTTTTATGTGAGCACACAATGTGTTGTCACCTGATTGTGCAAAGCATTGATATTGTTCAATTTTGTACATGCTAAATTTTCAAAGATTCATACCCAAACACTTCTACTGAAAAATAATATGCAAGTTGGTTTAAAATAATAACTAACAATTAAACCTCATACCATTACCACAGATCTCATTTCTAGACATGTTTTTTTTGAAAAACACTGGTGTGGTTTCCTCAGACTGTAACCATGTTTTCATTACTTTAAATTTGTGACAATATTCACAGCAGCAACATTGTAATATGTCATAAGTACAAACTGACAGCTTTTCTTAACATGGTCCTTTTTTGTTAGCAGTGAAGTAAGTGTCACTTGTCTACTTCCCAGACTAATCGGGTAGAGAGAGGAAGTTACACAGCATGAACACATCTGGAGTGATCATCCCCAGATTCACCACATTAGATAACCACTGACAGAAGTACTATTCGGATAAAACTCTTCACGGAAAAAAACCCTAAAAATAATAATGTCCATTTCTCCTTTTCGCTCAACTTCCTCTACAGATATTCACTCACAAAGTACTGTTCAAATAAGCCTTCTCATGAAAAAAACCCACCTCAAAATAAAAAGGTCCATTTCTCCTTTTCGCTTTACTTCCTCCTTCACTGTTGCAAGCCGTCTGTGAGCCCAAAAATTTCCGTGTGCCAATTTTATAGTTGCAGGGACTACGGGTTTGAGGAATACTATTGAATTTGACATCTAACGACTGTATGTCTATCTTTGGCTGTTCATATGGAATTTTGAAATACAAAAAATATTGTAGATGTTCTGTGGAGGTGTCCACTGTGAACCTGTAACTATAAATGTCTTAAACTGACTTAAATTATGGTGCCATGGGTATTTGCGATGTCTAAAGAAACAAATAGTGGACACAATTCCGATGATTGGATATAGATTTAGATATAGATTTTGTATAATGAATTGACAGTAAGCACAGCCTGCTTTAGCTCACTGCTCTCTTGCTGTGTTAGACACAGTATTTAGCATTACTTTGAAAATGACCTAATAAAAAAAACATGTTATTATGAAAGCCTGACTGATAGATGATGAACCAAGTGACCCTGCCTAGTATGTGTCTTTGTCACTCTGCATGTTGACGCATTAAGCCTACATCCTCTGTTCAGGAAGTAAACCTGCTTCTGGCTGCTGTTCATCAATGATAACGTGTACTACTGTCAGCCTAACCCAACGCCTAATATGCCCCGACCTTCTCTGTGAAGGAAAATGTCGCCTTTTTTTTAATGTGTCACTTGTGACCTCTCTGAGTGAGAAAATGAAACAGATATAACAGTGTTGTCTTACTTGACTATGTGCATGCACAGTCTTTGGCAAGTGCACCAGTTGAACCTTTCTTAAGAAAAGACGATTGTGAAAGGTCATTGCAAAGGTCAAGTATCTGTGCTTTATGTTGCTGGGTCAAGATTAGATTTTTAAGGCTAGGTTAGCAAAGTAGTCACATGCTAGCCTAGCCTCTGTGTGTGTGGATGTGTGTGTGTGCTATTACATACTGCAGTTATATCAAAGTTATCTTCCTTCACAAATCCTTTCAAATTACCTCCTTTTGCTGAGATACTCTTCAGTTGAAACAGTTAATTTTAACCCCTTAACGCCGACTGTCGCAAATTTGCATCAAACTTCTTCCTGTCAAACTGCAGCTGAGATAGCATATGCATTCCCCCAATGTCTGTTTGCACATAATCAATACGTACCTGGGAACCCTTTGCAAGCACTGGTTTGTCGTTTCTGCCTGCTGTCGCTAACTTGCATCATACATAATTTATTTTTTATTTTTTATTGTAGATAAATTCAGGCATAACTGCACTTGAATACTGAATGAAGTCTATACTTAATTACAACAATACACAAAAGTGAATTGCTCTAGGATGTACAGGGATGTGCTTGGAAGATGCGTTTTTTGTTTAAGGAGGATGTAGCGGAACACTTATGTTAAAGTGAGGCTAATTTGCCCATTTTCATTAGTTATCAAAAATGTGTGGGTAATTGTTTCTATACCATCTACTTACTTAGGTGTACTATACCTTCATACCACATTTATACTTGTCTTTCTCATGTATTTCACACCCTAACTTTCCCTAACTCTGTCGCTTTTCTTTGCCATTCACTGAAACACTCTTTGCCCTTTCTTTACTGGCTGCTCACCACCCTGTTGCTCCAGCCCCAGTCTCTCTGAATGTCACAAGCCATCTCTGGTTGCATCCAGTTCTTTTTATAGCTGAGCAGCTGAAATGTGAGGGGTCACAATGGGAGGATAAATACAAGGGCCAGAGGGCTGGAGGGTTATCACAGACTAAGGCAGGATCTTCTCCCTCTCCTTCCTCTTCTCAACACTCCTTCTAACTTCAAAGGTAAAAGAACTGATCATTTGATTGAAAGCTATGGAACAAATGTATTATTTTAATTGGCTTTTTGTGCAACTGGTTAAAAAAATTTCTAGCTTGAGACAGCATGACCCTAACTCTAACCTTAACCTACATAAGAGACATGTGATGTTCTTTGTGGTTACTGTGAAAGCTAGATCTGTATGAGTGTAACATTTAACCTACAATCTTATGACTTACATCTGCCACACTAAAAAACAGACAGAAGGATAATACATTAATCTAATTTAATGAATTGCTTCACTTGCACTCTAGTTTACATATGCTTGATAAGTCTCCCTCAGCACTATGCACATTCACATGCAGCATATTATTGTTACTCAAACACAGTAGTTGCTGTTTCTCAGCCTTTTAGCTCATCTATCTTCAGTGCATCACCAGTAGTTGGTACTGCCTTCTTTATCTGATGCAAAGTTACATTTGAATGGTTTCCGAGCAGTCAGTGGGGGCTTAGTGGTTTGACTAAGCTCTAAGTTAACTCGTGCTATCTAGTTGTTAATCTTCTTTTACCGTATATGAGTTCTAAACAGAGGGATGTGAGTCTACACACTTTTTTTAAATGAAATGCAAAGTCATAGTGCCTTCATTGCCTTGCAGCAGTACATTGTTTATATTTAGTCCACCCTTTTGATAGTGAGAGCATATACAAGGGGAGAGAGATAGGAGTGTGTAGAGGAGGTGTGGGATAAAAGAGCAGGTAGGAGGAACGGGGAGGGAACGGGGTAAGGAAAAGGTCAGGCATAAGAGGTTAGAAAATGGAATAGGTGACACACATGCTTGTCAGGATTTCAAGGGTGGTCAGATATGTGAAGGGTGGAGACAGAGGAGGCTGGAGGGCTCTCTGACACTGGATCCCTTGTGCCGCTGTATATTGTGCCTGGGGGAAAGTGTGTAACCCCCAGTGCCTTATGGTACTGGAACAGTTATAGCTGCAACACCTGCAGTCACATAATTGCGACACAGACATAGGCACATGTCACCAGCGTCTAGTTTTACCACTTCCTTTACATAGTCAGACAATGTTCTGTCCTTCTTTCATGAACCAGTTTCCCACGTATTCACAAACCGAACCATAACCTCAAAACTCAAGCATTGCAGCTGGCTTTTGTTGAACTTTTCCCCTTGTGCTTTTGCATAGTTTTAGGTCTGCATAAACGGTGAAACCGGTACTTCTATTGTGGTTCTCTTCCAACCACTCAAAGCACCAACACTTTCACGTTCACACACATTCATACAATAACTGCTGAGACTAGGTCCCAACTGCTTATAGGAAACACACTCACACACTTATGGCACTGCCTTTGGGAGCCACTTGGGGGTCATCTTATCTTGTCCAAGAACACTTCTACATGCGGGCTGAGGGAAGCCAATCTTCCAATTAGTGCCACAGCCACTCCTGTAAAGCTGATGATACACAGAGCAACTTTTAGAGCAATCGTGCAGGGCAACGTTGCCGTCAATGGTAATGAGAAAAGATTACTACAGTAATCCCCTTCCTCCACCACTCCGCCACCTGCCCCGCACCACCGCCAGGCGTTCAAAACATAGTCGGATTTCCCAACCAGCAAGATTGCCCAACAATATTGCTCAAAAAGCTGCCCGTGTATCATCAGCTTGAGTCCCTCAAATGTTTCCTTCTCTTATCTCATCCTTTGTCTTCCTCCTCCTCCTCAATAGAGTCAGGATGCCTCACGCATACCCCTTCCTCACACCTGAGCAAAAGAAAGAGCTCTCCGACATCGCTCAGAGGCTCATCGCTCATGGCAAAGGAATCCTCGCCACAGACGAGTCCACCGGTAAAGAATTTTCTGAAAATTTATTTACTTTTTCTGATTAAAAAATCATCAATCAGTCATTTGGGATTGCCACCATTTCTCTGAAAAGGAAGAAGAGTAGCTCATTAAACAGTCTAGCACACCACATAGCTGGCAAATATGTATGTGAGAAGGAAGTTCAATCATGAACACAGTTAGGATGTGATTATGACTTCAATGTAAATTTTTTTCCAGAACTAAACTGCAAATATTTGCAAAAGCTTACACAAACACACCAGTGCAATCCACAAATGGATCCAGTTTTCATCTAGCCTGTGTCTCTATAACCTATAGGCAGCGTGGCCAAGCGGTTCCAGAGCATCAATGTTGAGAACACTGAGGAGAACAGGAGGCTGTACCGCCAGCTCCTCTTCACTGCTGACGACCGCATCAACCCTTGCATTGGTGGTGCCATCCTCTTCCATGAGACCGTCTACCAGAAGACCGACGATGGCAAGCCCTTCCCCCAGCACCTCAAGGAAAGAGGCATGTTGGTGGGCATCAAGGTCGACAAAGGTGTTGTCCCTCTAGCCGGAACCAACGGCGAAACAACCACCCAGGGTGAGCTAGGAACAGGTTTAGACACAAAGAAAGCAATGCGTCAACATCTTTTAATACCTTTGTCTAACTCATCTGGTGTGTTCTCTTCCTCTTTCACAGGTCTCGATGGACTGTATGAGCGCTGCGCCCAGTACAAGAAGGATGGTTGTGACTTTGCCAAGTGGCGCTGTGTACTGAAGATCACCCCCACCACTCCCTCAAGACTGGCCATCATTGAGAACGCCAATGTCCTGGCCCGCTATGCCAGCATCTGCCAGATGGTAAGACACACTGAAATCAGTATGGAGTCTTGACAGGGTATAAGCATAAGCGTATTTTATAAGCTTCATGACAAGGACAGATCTATGTATATGGGTTATCAGTAGAAAAACATCCGCCCTTTCATCAGTCTTTGTGGTTATTATGTTTGCTTTAGTTTATTTAAATCACATAAACATCTGTTCAAATACCATCTAAATCACATCAAAGGAGTTGTCATCAGTCCCAAAAGCGATATCACCTTCTATTCCCAAGCTCTTTAGGCCTCTTTTACCAATAAAAGATATAATATTAGTGTAATCTATTTTTACTGTATGTTGAGGTGTGAAGTAGTCATTTTAACCTCTGATTTAAATATTCTCTGAGACTGGTGTAGATTTATAAAGTCAGTTGTAACTTCAAAAATTACATAACAATTAAAAACAACCTCTTTAAAACTGGACCCAGGTTAGAACCACTGAAATGATAAAAAATTGAATACGTAAGTAACTAACACAGTATCTCCCCACTGCTCTTCTTATTTCTTGTCTCCTTATTCTTAATTCGCTTTGATATCCACCTGACATTTTGACTATTTTTGTCTCTGCCTTCCTCAGCACGGCATTGTCCCCATTGTTGAGCCTGAGATTCTCCCTGATGGCGACCATGACCTGAAGCGCTGCCAGTACATTACTGAGAAGGTCCTTGCTGCCGTTTACAAAGCCCTGTCCGACCACCACGTCTACCTGGAGGGTACCCTGCTCAAGCCCAACATGGTCACCGCTGGACACTCCTGCTCACACAAGTACAGCACCCAGGAGATTGCCATGGCAACTGTCACTGCCCTGCGCCGCACTGTGCCCCCTGCAGTCCCTGGTGAGCTTTATGCACACAATCTCGTTGACATGCACACATTTGCAAACTTTGCAGAAACTAAAATCTTATAAAATCTAGCTTTTTCCACAAACAAGTGCACTGCTAAACTCCCATGTGCTTCCTGTACAGGCATTACCTTCCTGTCTGGTGGCCAGAGTGAGGAGGAGTCCTCCATCAACCTGAACGCCATGAACCAGTGCCCTCTGCACAGGCCCTGGGCCCTGAGCTTTTCATTTGGCCGTGCCCTGCAGGCCTCTGCCCTCAAAGCCTGGGGCGGTAAGAAGGAGAATGGAAAGGCATGCCAGGAAGAGTTCATCAAGAGAGCTCTGGTATGTGTGAATATGAATAAAAATGTTAATATAAAACTGTGAATAAAACATCAATACATAGTGGGCTTTGCTCAGAGAACTGTATGGACTGTTGGCATCAAGCATCAGTACTGTGTTGTACACTCAGTAATACTTTCCTTTTTCTTACAGGCTAACAGCCAGGCCTGCCAGGGTAAATATGCTTCCTCTGCAAGCAGCTCCGCAGGTGGAGAGTCCCTGTTTGTGGCTAACCACGCTTATTAAGCATGGATACTGAGCAATTCTCCCAGCACTTGCTCCCACCATTTCTTCACCATAGAATAGGCATGCTTTTAGGCAATGCCTATGAAAGTGAGGAGCAACTTTACTGGTAGAAAGAAGCAGAAACAGAAACAGAAAGAAGGAAAAGAAAACTGGGGTTTGCTGCTGCAGCTATATTCAGCCTCCCCTCCCTTAGCTTTTATTTTAAACACCTATTTTAGGCGAAGATTCCCACAATATTTTTACGCAACATGTGCAATTGTTTGTCCCTAGTAGCATGAAATAAAATATTTACCATAAAATACTGCTTTACTTCCTTCTTGGGTCTTTTCACAAAATGTCACACACAAAGTAACAAGCTTGGGCCACTGTAGCCTGATGACAGTGACAGAGGTAATATTCTTAGCAAAAATAAAATATACATGCTGTCAGCACGTTAACATGCTAACGGTGCCATGCTAAAGTCTGCTAAAGTTATACTGTAGCAAAATCATTTGAAAACCACTGCCTGCTGGCTTGTAAGGTGGTTGTGAAAGGTTTCACTTCTTTAGTCCTCCTGAACTGATTTACTGTTACTATTACTATTTTGCTTGTTAGCAAGCACATTTGAATATACAATATTGCTATACAACATGTGCTGAGATGGGTAGTATTATAGATAGTATATATATATATATATATATATATATATATATATATATATATATATATATCTATAGTATAGTATAGTATATATATATATATACTATAGTATAGTATAGTATATATATATATATATATATATATATATATATATATATATATAGTATAGTATAGTATAGTATAATTGGTATTTAAAAGGGTTGAACAATTCAAATGTAATTTGTAACAACATACTTTAGAGTGTCATTTTATATTTTCAAAATACTTCAGTATTCATAAAAAATAAAAAACAAGACCAGGTCAAATATGGCTATTAAGATTTTTTGCTCTACTTTGCACAACCCCCATGCAGCTCCGTTTGAGGGACTGTTCTCATCTGAAGGAATAATTTTTCATCCGCAGTGGAGGTTGTTAACACATGAAATATTTATTTATAATATTATTTAAATATAACACAACAAAATAGTCTACTAATTGTAGTGGTTGGGTCTCAACAGGCATATCTTTGAATTGAACAGAAAGCAAGTTTCTACTGTACAAGACAATTTTCAGTATTTATAGAGACAGTAACATTCAATGTTGTGTTCTTCCTTCCAGTAGGGTCAAACCCTCACCAGCCTTGTGTGAAAAATATTGTAAATCTGTGCTTAATTCTAAAGGTTCTAAGATATTTTCTTTAAGCAAATTCTTCGTCCAGCATCACACGACTCCCTGTTGCAGCAATATTACTTCTGATCGTCTAATCACTCGCTCTCTACTCACTTGAACTGAAGGCATGTTCTATAGCCTTAGTCTTTCCGGGTCATCTGGGCATCATGCTTAAAGCAAATGTAGCACTCAAAGTACCTTAATGCTCTACATAGATCAAAACATTTTTACGCTGAGTTACGCTGAAAAGCTTTTTTCCAAAATGATGCCTCGTGTGAGCCATCCTGGTAAGATATGAAGAACAATAATGTTGATACTGATAAATTTCAGAGTGGCTGTGTGAATAATAATTACAGAGGTTCGCCTTTACTTACACTTGGCCCTTTTTCAAAAACTATTTTGTCAAGTCAAGTCTGTCAGTCTGTCAAATGCTGGAAGAATCATTAAAGTTGGTTTCCCATAGAACATTTCATTGATATTAATTTTGTGTGTGAGTACACTGAGTACTTACATTGCGGATCTTGAAGGAATCAGTCATCCTCTCGCAGGTCCACTGGTAGGGCACGAAGGGCCAGAATGCATCTCAGGTGTGCAACATGTTGTTCCTAAATTGATGATAAAAATAATTATCATTATACAAATGTTTTTTCAATACATCAAGCCATATAGTTCAACAGTTATACCAATGTCATTCTAAAATAACAATAACAAAAACAATAATAATAATAAATCCATCCAGCTTCAAGTACCTACAAGACAAGCCTTAAACATGAGAAAAGAGATTTGGAAGTGCAGTAAAGCTGGACCCCAGTATTCTATTGGTTATTCACTGGGTAGGTTTTCAGTTTTTGATTTGGGTTTTTGCACATGCACCTACACTTCTGTTCCTTACACACAAACCACCCTGCACACACACAATAGCTCGTACCACCTCTTGCACCTCAGCAGCCACAGTCCCTTAGACCTGTGGACTGTCAGCCTCCCGTCTGCTTTTAACCTGATGGTATGATCTCTGTCACCACACGCGACTGGTTGCATACACACACACATCAGCACAGCGGCAGTCAGTGCGTGAGTGTGCGTGGCCGGCCAGTCTGGAGAAGAAATGCACAGCAGAACGAGAGAAAGAGAAAAGGCAGAGCTGAGATAAAGAAAAGGTGGGAGAAAAGTGCCCTTAAATGCTGTAAAATTACAGATACATTCATGATTTAGGGACAGAGTGTTACTACTAGCAGAGATGCCTTTATTTCACATTAAATCGTCCTGTCACAACTATTATTTCATTATTATTATTATTATTATTATTATTATTATTATTAAATATAGAACTATATTTTAATAAAAGTTGTCATGCCATAGGAAAGCAGAAGATGCGTAATCTGGAAAAAAGACCTGTATTCTTGTTTCGTATCTCTAGTTACTCAGGACCATAGCTTCATGATGATAAACATAAATCCAATCAGAGCTCTGAGGAAAGGCAGATGCAAATGATTCTGGTGAATTTTTTTTCAGTTTACTTTTGATCTTTTTAATTAAACTTTTACACCCGTGCAGGAGTTTTATTATATCTAATAAGAAGCTACTATTTTAATGTGTTTATCTTAATAGAGGACATGTTTTCAAAAAAGGAGCTTTGCAGAGCTTATGATAATATTAGTACATTTTAGCACACCATTGTCAACTTTAATCGATCCATATAAAACGTAATTTCCCAAAAAATGCTGTGTGGCCAGTAACTTTGGAAAATCACTAGCCACATTGGCTAGTGAGGAAAAAACTTAATGTCAAGCCCTGATCCTAATCTATACAGACAACACATTATGTGATCAAAATTGTGGCTATGGAAAAATGACTCTTACACGGAGGAGCAAGGTCTCATATTGTGTGCTCTCATGTTCTCTTTGAATTTATTATTATGGACTTTACATCCCTTGCATTTTAAGACAGGTGTTATAGCCTAAATGAAAACACAAAAGGGTATATATGAAGAGCATTTATTTAAATGATTATTTGCATATTTTCTGTTCATTTAACATTGCTTGTCTTTACATTTACATTTTATTTTCATTCCACAAAGTTTATCCTTTTAATTTCACATAACTTTTCTTTACTCTTTTAGTGAGTTATTGTACAAATTTGTTGCAGACTTTGCTTCTTTAAGACTGTTTTGGAAGGAGTGTATTTGTGGGCTGGGCCAGAGTGGTTAATTTTACATGAGAGTAGAGTGCAAACAGTTCTGTTGTCTAACGTCTACCTGCAGGTGGCTGTTATCGCGAGGCTAGTTCTATACCCAATCTGAGCTAGAGCTCAGATTGGGTATAAGTGTTCTTAGAAAACAGGCTGCAGAATTTATGTTATTTATTACTTGATTGTTCAAGCTACCTCACATCAGTGCTCTGTTTGTTAACAGAGTTGTTGAATGTTAAAATAAGGTGACTTACATAAAAAAATAAGGAACATCCTGGATCTGTTTTTTCACTCTTTTTAATTATTTTTTGAGGTATTATAGAAGTATCGGTAGATACTCAAAATCAAATGACTCGGACTCAGACTCGAGGGCAAAAAAACCTGATCGGGACATCCCTAATAAAAACGACGCCATAAAGTCGGACACATTCTACCTGCAGTGAGCTTATTGTTAGCTGAGATCAATGACTGATCTTGTGGCAATTGCAAAGAAAAATGCCGCGAGACTAGGCAAAAGTGTGGTTCCAACTTTGTGCAGCCTGAGAAAAGAAACTGCGGCCGCCGGACTGGCGCCTGCAGTAGCCTTGGTCCCGCGAGTTTTAATGTCATGTGACATGGTGACGTTTTGCAGCGCCAGCTAAAATCGGACATGATTTCTAACCAGCATGCCTTATTTTAAGTCCAACATGCATCATCTTAAGTCAGCCCTGCGCAGTGCTGCATGAAGTCAAACGCACCTAATGTTTTTTGGGTTTTGGGTTTTACTCCGCCCGGGCCGGGGATATTATTATTTTTTAATAACGCAGGTTAAAATACGGGAGATTTACGGGAAAATAGGGGAGAGCCAGGACGATTGAAACGCGGGACGAATGAAACACAGCGATTTTCTCAGAGCCCATACAAGTCTGAAATGCCAAACTACATCAGCACATATAGTCCACAGTAATTAACAGAACAGGGAAAAATCAGGTGTATCCGTTACACTTTCACGGAGTTATATGAAAGAAGCTGTTTTCAACCATATAAAGTAAATTCACTCAAGCGATCTTTTTTTTTGAATGACGAGTTGTGTTTATTGTTCCATGTGCCATGGTCATGATCACACAAAAGATTAGTTACTTTAACACATCCTGAAGTTTAAATGTCAAAGTTTTACAGTTTAGAAGCTAGTGAAGTTTATACGTCAAGAGTCACAGTCGGGACGATTGAAACAGTGTTTCATTTGTCCCGACACGCAGCCATTCAGATACGGCGGGAGGGGTTGCAGAGTAAAATAACAGCCAAATAACAGGGTTTTCTTCACAGTAGACTTAGAAAACAGGCTGCAGATGTGCATAAAAAGGGCAGCCGATATCTGATCCAAGTGCATTAGCTGTTAGATTTTGTAGTTAGCTAGCTAAGTCATATTTATACTATTTTTTATTAAGAAAAAGGACATAATGAGTGTGCAATTACGTATTAAGAAAGGCAGTGTCAAGCTTTCTAAATAAAAACAAGAATAACTTAAACTATTTAAATGTATATTGTTGTTTTTCTTCCGTCCCCCCCCTGTGTTTCATCCGGACGGATGAAACAATGCACCTTTCCTTCAAAGTGAAATTATACTAAAGTCATTTTAACAAGATAACACCTGGTATTGATAGAACACACGTGAGTTGTTGATGACAACAACAAATGATTTCTGTTATATTTTCAAATGACGTGTATCTGAAAAGTGTTTCATTGTCCCGGCTCTCCCCTATAATATGGGAGGATGGCGGGAAAGAAGGGTAAAATACGGGACTTTCCCGGCCAAAACGGGATACGTGACAGGTATGCGCCTGTGTGAGTCTGGGGTTAGACCTCAGAGAGAGGAGTTCATTAACTAAAAGGAACTTAACTTCAGGTGTGACCACAAGCATTGACTACAATGGCAGCGATTTGCTCTGGCAGGTGGCACAGCCTAACGCAAGCACAGCCTCCTGTCCACCATAACACCACGCACACGCCTCTGTGTGAGTCCCTGGTGAGTCCGGGGTTAGACCTCAGAGAGGAAGTTCATTAACTAAAAGGAATTTCACTGTTTCTCCAAAGCTTTTATCTATTTTTGTATCTATCTATTGTAGTATCTATCTCTCTATATCTGGTGGGAGGTTAGTGGTTTCCCTAGTTACCTGCGGTCGCTTCATTTGCGACCAGGCAACAACAGAATTCAATGTGCGAACTATACCACAGATTTCGGGGCAGCTAACTTTTTTCCTCCCACTCTCACGGGGGGAAGCATGTAGCCCAGGGCAGGACCGAAAGTATCAGGCATGTTTGTCTTATTATTAGAATTATACAAATATTATTAATAGCCTACTATTATTATATTTTGCCACAATTACGCTTCACACAACAGCTGTTTGTGATATGAAATTTGTTAATATGAAAGGTACCTTTTCTTTGTTATTTTTTTAATAGAATTTATATGAAATTTGAACTTTCACCACCGTAATTCTTCAGCAGTTAGTTTAGCATTGTCATGGTTTCTCCTTCACTGGTACAAATATCATAATGTTTTACTGTAGGAGCTATGAGATATTGCACTCCCTCTGTGTGTCACCTACTATACTGGTACATGTATCATAACATTTTACTGTACCGATGGAGAAATTATTATCTAAAACTCCCTCCAACAGCAGAAATTTAAATTACAGGTAACATTTCTGTGAACTTTGATTTTTGACCAGAGCAGTTCCTATATATATCCGATATAAAATTAATGTAAGTGAATTGAGTGTTTTCTCAAATATGATTAATACAGTCACCTTTTGGCCGATTGACACCAAATTTCACACAGCCCTTCAGGAATTCATGCCGCAGGTCTCCAATCGGACTTTGGTGTCAATATACTGGAGATTTAAAATACATGTAAGTCAATGGGAATTTTTTCCCGGTTTTTAACCTATAATAACAGTGTCACCTATGGGCACATTTGGGTCAACTTTGGTTCCTGGAGTCAATTTGGCACAACTTTCATGTCAATGCGACTTGTGGTTATAGAGGAACAAATTTTTCGGGTTAAACAGCACCACCTAAGGGCTATTGGCACCTTTTGCACAGGCCCTCAGTTTGGTGTCGATCGGCCATTCCAACCCGAAAATATGACATCAGTTCCTGTTCCTAGCGTTTTCCGTCAATAATTGTTAGCTCATGTATGATGTTGGTCAAGAGATGGTCCGTGCCAAATTTGGTGTCAATCAGACTTGCGGCTTGGGAGGAGTTAATTCCAGCTTGTTTGTCAGTTTTCGCAATTTTGTGGGGAAAAAAGTCTTGCTGATAGGGCGTGGCCTATATCAGGAGATTCAGCTCAATTCCCTGAACGCGTGGATATAAGGTTTTTGATATCTGCCATTGTACGCAGGACTTACAGCAATTTGAAAGTGCAACATTTTGGACCTTGCATGTAGCGCGCTCCCTAGAGGTAGATGTGTGCGATTTTTTTCGTCATCTCATGGGTCTAAACCAAGCGGCAACCTCCGGCTCTCACTTCTGATGCAACCAGGAAGTAACTGAAAACTGCAATTCATCGAGTGGCCACTTGAGGCTGGCTGCAGAAGGGAGTCAATCTCCATTGACCCCCATGTTAAAATGCCCAACTTTACAGCAGAATAAAACATGTTTACAGCCTGGTTCAAAAAATGGTTTTAGTGCATATCGCTAATTTTGCCGTTCGTGACAACTGTGAGGGGGGTGATTTTTTTTATAACTCACCTGCTTAAATTATATTCAGCCTTAAAGTTCTACATTATTAGGGGCGTGGCCGCTTTGATTGACAGGCACCATTAGCCTCTGCCACTCCTAGCACTGTGTCCGCCGTTTGTTAGCCTCACTCAGCTACACGGAGCTCTGAGGCTCAGCCTGTCGGAGGCTTTTGGACATTTCTACATGCAGATACCGGATGAATAATGGCAGGCTGTGCTGTTCATTGGAGAGAGAACCTTCAGGAACTCCACCGTGTTCTACTTGGTGAGTAAAATTTATTTATTAATGTATTTTATGTATGTGTTAACATTTAACAGGTATCGCTCGGCATATCGCTTGTTAGCTTAACGTTAGCTCATTACGCTAATTAGCCATATACAGCAGCCCCAAGCTGCTAAGTTAGTGTAAGTGAGTAACGTTAAGTTAGTGTGCTCTAACCGCAGCTTTTAATGAGTCAAAGACAAGTCAACAAGAAGGGAGAAGCGTAATATAACGTAATGTAACGTTATTAGATTAACCTTAGTAATTAGACATTAGTGTGATAATGCTTTGAAGAAAAGGCGTCTGTAAGAAGTTGAGTGAAAGGCTCAGCTCTCAGTGAGCTGACGTTATGTTAACTGTTAACTTTTACTAACGGACGATGTGAGATTTAGCCACGTCCTGTAACGGAATCACTGTCAGATACTAGTCAGATGCTATTATAAGTGGCTGCACCTGATCCTGATGGTCAAGAAGGGTTGAAAAGGCAGAGAGCCGTCGGGGGGCCGGCAGCCTGAAACTGTCACACCGAGGAGCACCGATGTCGCTATTTGAGCTAGCTGTCTCCCCCGAGGGGAGCCGTGCGCCTCCGAGTGTAACGTTACTGTTTACGATACCGTTATACTATTCTTTGTGGGGTTTATCAGTGGGGATGATTGGTTGAAAGTACATATTAAAGGCTGCTTAGAGTCATCAATAAGTTATTACACTCAGTAGCTGTAGCATTCCTTGAGATTCAGCAAACAATCTGAGGTGAAAACTGCGTTTGATCAGCGATGTTTCTGATGAGTTTAAGAGGTGGATGCATAATTTGATTGAACAGCTGTTGTAGGCTACATGCAGAGATTTTCATCCACGTTTTTGTCAGCATATACCGTTAATGCGCGTTCTGCCTGCAGACAGGTAGCTGGGCTGTGACTAGGGCAGGAAATTAAGTGTGTGAGAGCCGCCTCTGAGTTTGTTTGGTGGACTAGAATTTGCCTAAAAGGTTGTACAGTTCAATAAGAAATAAAAAATAAGATCCTTATAAGCGTTCAAATAGATCTGACTTGAGTAGTTATTATTGCACAGTGTCCAACAGCAACCCGAATATTGCACATATTAGTAAAGAGTGTATTTCACATTGCCACCCCTAATTACTGTCACATGCCAGAGGTTTTCATGCTGAGGCGATCTCAGAGCTCAGTAGCTTTATGGCTCTTTGGAAGAAGCTGCTTAACTGTCTACCCATTGTTGTCTTTACAGGTACCAGAGGAGCTGATTGCAGAACCCTCCAGATGTGATTAGCTGTATCAAGCTCTACAGGAGAGAACAGCTCCAGCTTCCAGCTCTTCAGGAGAGAACAGCTCCAGCTTCCAGCTCTTCAGCTCCTGCTTTTCTTTTTACTCACAACACCTGAACACTACTGACGTGATATTATGACACTGGGTTGTTATCAACAGATTAATCATTTTAATAACTCAACACATTTCAAGTCATACAAAACATTTACATTTGTAACCTTTTAATATTGATGTTTTCATTAATGCAAGACAAGAGTTTAATTTATTAATCTATTGCTTTTGTATTAGGAACACTTTGTTGTAAAGTGTATCAAACTAATTATACATAATAAAATCATTCTTCATTCATTATCAGTTTAATATTTTAATTTTAAATAGTGTTGTCTAAACTTATAAATATATTCTAGTTAACAGCTGTAAATGAAAATATTAAGATGTTATTTATAGGTTAACATTTTTTTGTTAGTAAAAAGTAAAACACTAAAGGTTGGTGTTGTATACAGTTTTATTTTTACATTTCTTTAAGAGACAAACGTGACATTGACTGAGAAGTTACTCAGTAGTGAAAAACAAAGAATTATCTGCACACTGAGTAGTTTTGAAGCCCTGTATCCACAGTGTGATTCTGGGAGACAGTCTTTAAATGTTTTTGTGTTGTCCTTTTAAGACAGACAATTTTATATTTTCTATAAAAATGCCCAGTAGCCAAGACTAGCAACGTTATTTAGACTCAGTTTAAGCTTTGAGTAGCAGATGTGGAAGCAACAGAACCTCAACAAAAATCTTGTGACAAATATAAAAAGTACCTTTCTCTCTCTCGTGTCTTGACTAACGTTTCGCATCCGGCGGTTCACATTACCGCAGTGCTGCAGAGCCCCCAGCTGCAGTAGTGCATAATATTCATCCAGCCAGGTGAACGATCACGACCCGTTCACAGCGCGTCGGCCATACTATCGAACTAGGGCTGGACTGGTAATTTGGCACACCACCAAATACCGTCATTTAAGGTAGGGGGATCCTTGCCTTTTCAATAATTATCGACCGATCTCTATTTTACCTTGCTTCTCTAAAGTTTTGGAAAAGCTGGTCTATGTAAGAATGTTAAAACATCTGAATGACAACAAGTATAAACATCAATATGGATTTTGACAACAATACTCATCATATATGGCTTTGTTACAACTTATAGACAAAATTTCTACAGCATTGGATAACTATATGTTTGCAATTTGTGTATTTTTAGAATTATCAAATGCTTTCGATACAGTTGATCATGAAATTCTGATTTTCATACTTTACCGTTATGGTTTTCAGGATTTTGTAATCAATTGGCTTATTGATTACTTGTATAATAGACAGCAATATGTATCTATAACATGGCAGTACTTCCAAGAGAATTAAGTTATATTGTGGTGTACCTCAGGGATCCATTCTTTGGCCCCTTCTGTTTCTAAGCTATATAAATGACCTTGTTTGGATGTCTGAATCTGCATTGCCCATTCTATTCGCAGATGATACTAATGTCACATGCCAATTTCAATTCCTTGATGAGTGAAGTCAATGATGTTTTACTATATACTGCAGTATATAAATGTTGTCAGATGAACAAACTTTCATTAATTATAGAAAAATCAAATTTTTTTAATTTTCAGCAATAAACATTAAAGATATTTAAAAGAAGATGCTAAATTATTTATTAATAGTATTGAAATCAACCAACTTAGGGTAGCAAAATTTTTAGGTGTATTTGTAGATGAAAAACTTTCCTGGCAAACCACATTGATTATGTATGCGTAAGAATCATGAAGTCACTTGGCATCATTAGAAAAGTTCTTTGGTAAATCATTGGTAAAGCAATCCTGTCTTTTAACTCTTTATTATAGTTTATTGTATCCATACATAACTGTATTGTTTGGGAAGTAATTATCTTCTTCTCTTCAAAAAATCGTTTTGATTCAAAAAAGGTTTCTAAGATTGGCAACTGCATCAAATCAGTGTGAACCATCAGCTCCTCAGTTTAAGAAATTAAATATTTTACCCATTTTCAACATTACCATCTATAAAACATGTATAAATATATGGTTCAAAATCATAGCCTTCCAAAAGTCTTTCATAACTGTTTTTTAATTAACTCTGATGTCCATTCATATCCAACCCGACAAGCAAAGAATATTCATCTCCCGTATTATCATACAACCCTTGGTCAATATTTCTTAAAATAAAGAGGATCGTCACTTTGGAATACTATTCCCCTTTCTATCAAAACTAGTCCATCATTGTCATTATTTAAGTCAAGCATGAAAAGACACTTATGTCATTGTTAAAATTTCATTATGTACAGGTGAAACTCGTAAAATTAGCATATTGTTCAAAAGTTCATTTATTTCAGTAATTCAACTTAAAAGGTTAAACTAATACATTATATAGACTCATTACATGCAAAGTGAGATATTTCAAGCCTTTATTTGATATAATTTCGATGATTATGGCTTACAGCTTATGAAAACCCTAAATTCAAAATTTCAGAAAATTAGAATATTGTGAAAAGTTTCAGTATTGTACCCTCAAAGTGTCACACTCTAATCAGCTAATTAATCCAAAACACCTGCCTTTAATTGGTCTCTCAGTCTGGTTCAGTGGAATTCACAATCATGGGGAAGACTGCTGACCTGACAGTTGTGCAGAAAACCATCATTGAAACCATCATTGGTGTGGTATCTGTTGACAATCCAGAGGGGAGGTTTCACTATAAGCCCTTGGGGGTTTCTTACCTCTCCTGCATAATACATATAGTGTTCTTTTTAATATATATTTTATATGTCTTTACGCTACTATATAAAAAAACAAGACTAAGAAAAGAATATACAGCCACACTACACCCACCTCTAAAAGGCTGTTCTTAGGCCCTGCAGTGCTTTGAGGCTAATGTCGGTGTGTCAATGTCAAATTGTTGATGTTTAGCAGGTATTATGTTTACCCTCTTAGATCCATCCAATTGTTACCAAGACACCTCACTCAAAACTACAAATATCAGCCTCACGGTAGAGGAAAAGCCAAGGGATCATTAAAGTCTGTGAAATTTAACCTTGACTGCATGACTCTGCAAGTCAGAACAAATTCGATGTTGAGACATTGGAATCTGGACCAAAGTGGTTAGTTTTGCTAATAGGGCCGGACCTGACTTTTGAAAGAAACAGCTGGACAGAAAGGAAACATAATAGCTCCAACTAGGATTTAAAGCCCCCCCTCCAGTGTATTTTGACATTTCTATGATAATTCATATTTTTCTGAGTCACTTCCTTACAATGTTGATTAACCACATAGTTCGCCAAATATTTTTTGACAAATAGCTTAATTTTGTGCTCAAAGTTGCAAAAGTTGCTTAGTTGTTAAAAATGGGGTGGTGACGTATGACTATAGTAAATTCCATAAGTCATATGTCATTTTCCACCCTTGCGCAGGCGCACTGTCACGCCTCGTTAAAAAACTGTCACGCCTCATTAAGTCAGAGCATCAAACTGGTAAACATCGTTGTGAGCTAGCTAACCAATTTATCATGTCATTTCCAAAACGCGTCGCACTTTCACCTGCCACCGTCTGATATGCAGTCTGCAACATGCATTTTACTGACGCTACGCACACACCCGCGGTAAAGTAAGCGCACTATAAAACGTAGTGGGAGTTATCGTGTACATGCGTGACAGGACCATCGACCAGCTGATACGCGCACATTAGTTCCTATCATGGGTAAGTAACAGCTGCTCCTGCCAGACAGTAAAGTGGACTAAACTTTACAGTGTAGTGATGTTAACACAGCATATCGTTAGCAAACACTCCAGCCGGTCAGTTTTTGGTTGTCATAGTAATGTTACGTCTGACTATTAGCCACACCCCCATTCTCTGTTTGAGAAAGAACGTTCGCCAAAAACGGCAGTTAAAACTGGCTGGAGGGGGGCTTTAACAGAAACTAACATAAGTGACAAAGAATACCCTCACAGAAATGAAGTCTAAATGCAACCCAACAGATTACTTACTATTATCAAAGTCTGCCTCAGCCAGTAGCCTGGCAGGGGGTGGATGTGAAGAACTGGCTGGAGTTACTAGGCAGACAGGCCTGATGTAGTCAGTGAAATTGACATGGCTGCTGGGTTTCATTAGGGCAATGTTTTTCTTAGACAAGGTGTTGTTGTAGTCAGGATGGACAATGACCTGGGACACAGTGCGTGCCACCTAATGAACATTAGGCCCCTTGGCAGATATATGCAAACACCACACATGAGCACAATGTGATTTTTGGCAGAGAACCCTGAGATTTAGGTTCCTGTTGTGTTGCTGTGATAAATAAGAATTGGTGTGTGTGTGTATGTTGAACTTCCTGTCAAACCACCACACCAATCAGAACTTACAAAGCAGAAACAATATGGATAGTATACTCCTGTTACTGCAAAATGAAACAAGCAACCTCAAAATAAGAAACCTAGAGGAACAGAGGTGACCTAAACCATGTCAGATGCACCTTTCCCAACCACATTCCATGTTGGGTCAAATTTAAACTGCTACAGGTCAGAGGTCTGTGCAAAATTTAGAACAAACCCTACAGGACCTGAGGGGACTAGAGAAAGAGTCATAGCAACATACTGCTTAAATGGCCAGAGAGTCTTAACTGCCAGTACAGATGGTTTCAGTTGTAGTAGCACCAATCCATGGCAGTTGCAGTTTAACTGACATAAGATCCAGTCAGTTCTGTTACCAATTAAATATTGACAAGCATCTTTCATAGCTACTATCTACTCCCCACGTGACATTATTAGAGCATTATCTGTGGGTATTTATAGCTGTTTTGTTCTGTTGCTTTGTGATTTAGTTTTTCTATCAACATTTCCCTGCTAAACTAACTATTACATATTTTACCCTTTTACTTTTGTGGACTGTATGTTACTAGGGTAATTACTGGCTCAACTAATCTGATGGCTAAATAATACAGTATACTTTTGTAAATCCAGTTTCTGTAGTCGTTTTTTCATTTTTACAATTTGGTTACAATTTGGTTTAACTATTATTTATGGAATCAAATTTTTAAATTTGTTCTAGGGCCAACCTGTCTTAGATCTCATGTCGAAGTGTGTGAAACCAATGTCCTTACAGGCAAGTCAGTCTGCAGCCCTTTTGGTGAAGCCTCCGGGCTGTTATTTCTCTGGTTTAACTTGCTGCATAGTTGTGCACCTAAATAGATAGTGAGAGCTGACAGTCAAAATTAAACTACTTACTGATCTGAATGTCAAGGAGTTATTTTCAGAGACATTTTGTGCTGAGGCAGCTATGCTGGCTATATATTTCTCTCCAGTTAAGACAGCCTTTGTGAATTTTATTAAAGATTACATTTAAATATTTGTACATTCACTGTAAAAATGATCAAGGTGTTTCAACTTAAAACTTAAGTTCAATTGCTTGTCTTAAAAATGTGAGCAAACTCAACTTTAAGACAAGCTTTGTTTCAAAGCGGTGGAGCTGGGGCGGGGGCAGAGGCACAGTTCGGGGTTGTCGCAGGGGGGCGCCCTCGCCGTGGGGGCAGGGCTAGCTGAAGTGGTTCTCCAATATCCACATGAGCAGGCTTGAGACGGTCAATAGCCACCCGCTCCGGCCTGCCCCCCATATCCACCACAAAGTTCTTAGGCCCTCCCACTAGGACACGGAAGGGCCCATCGTAGGGGGGCCGCAGCGGGGTCCGATGGCCATCGTGACGGACAAAAACATACTTGGCCGACGGTAAATCCTTGGGCACATAGGACCGGGGGAGGCCATGGTGGGACGTTGGAATGGGAACGAAAGCATCAGCAATGTCCGGGACACAGCACGATGGGAGGCAACCGACCATGGGGCCGAGGCATCCGGAAGAAACTCCCTGGGACGCGCAGAGGCTGGCCGTGAGACCAGCTCGGCCGATGAAGCTTGAAGATCTTCCTTGGGGCGGGCGAAGGCCGAGCATAACCCACGGAGGCGGTCAGCCCAGTCGTTGCCCTTAAGGCTGGCCGGGCGCAGCCTTCATGTCACGATGAAGGCTTCGCAAAGTCCGTTGCTCTGTGGGTTATAGGCTGTGGTACGGTGAACTTTTACCCCAAGGACCTCGGCGACCGCAGTCCAAAGCTCAGATGTGAACTGCGGTCCCTGGTCTGAGGAGAGGTCAGGCGGCGTGCAAGCGGGCCACCAAGCCATAGCGAATGCCGGGCCACCTCTGCCGATGTAGTGGAGGACAGCGGAACCACCTCTGGCCACCTGGTGGTCCTGTCCACCATGGTGAGGAGGTAGGTGTAACCACGGGAAGGGGCAATGGGCCCACCAGGTCCACATTCACATGATCAAAGCGTCGCTCTGGCACTTTGAAGAGGCCAAAGGGGCCTTGGTATGTCGAGTCACCTTTGCGCGCTGGCACGCCACACAGGTAGCAGCCCACCCCTTGGCGTCCCTCCGCAGACCCGGCCAGACGAACTTGGCCCCACCAGCTTGATAGAGGCCTTCACCCCTGGGTGTGAGAGGCCGTGGATAGCATCGAAAACCTTACGCCGCCAGCCAGCAGGTACCATGGGCCGCGGTCTGCCGGTGGAGACGTCGCAGAGGAGTGTAGCCTTGGCTGTGTCGAACACCACATCTTCCATGAACAGCGCCGTGGGGGCTGTCCTGTAGGCTTGCACCTCCGAGTCTACCGTCTGATCCACCGCCATGGCTGCATAGTCGAGGCCCAAGTGTACGGAACCAGTGACCGCCCGGGAAAGGCAGTCAGCAATGAAATTGTCCTTGCCAGCCACATGCTGAATGTCAGTTGTATACTCAGAGATGGCGGAGAGCTGACGCTGCTGTCTACCAGACCATGGCTCTGAAGACTTGGCCATGGCAAACATCAGCGGCTTGTGGTCCACAAAAGCCGTAAACCGCCGGCCCTCCAACAGGAACCGAAAATGCCGGGTGGCGAGGAAAAGACCCAGGAGCTCCCTGTCGAAGGCACTGTATTTTCTCTCAGTGTCCCGGAGTTTCCTGCTGAAGAAGGCCAGCGGCTGCCAGGCCCCGCCCACCCACTGCTCACACACCGCCCCCACAGCGTAATCAGAGGCGTCTGTAGTAAGAGCAACTGGTGCGATCGGAGACGGGTGCGCCAGCAGAGCGGCATTGGCCAGTGCAGTTTTGGCAGCTGCAAAAGCACCGGTCATCTCTGGGGACCAATCCAGCACGTCCGCCAGCCTCCTACCCCGTAAGGCATTGTACAATGGTCGCATGAGTTGGGCCGCATGGGGGAGAAAACGGTTGTAGAAGTTCACCATGCCCAGGAACTCCTGTAGGGACTTCACACTGCGTGGGCGTGGGAAACTGGCGACAGCGTCCACCTTGGCCGGGAGGGGCACGGCCCCCTGCGGGGTAACGTGGTGGCCGAGGAAAGTGATGGATGACTGGCCAAATTGGCACTTGGCTGGGTTGATGATGAGACCATGCTCACTGAGCCGGCCAAACAACTGCCGGAGGTGCGTCAGGTGATCGTCCGCAGACGCACTGGCCACGAGGATGTCGTCCAAGTACACAAACAGGAACGGCATGTCCCTCAGCACAGAGTCCATGAGGCTGAAAGCGTCTGCTGGCGCTCTTGAGGCCGAAGGGCATCCGTAGGAATTCAAACAGGCGAAGGGTGTGATGACTGCTGTCTTGGGGACATCCTGCGGGTGGACGGGCACCTGATGGTAACCGCGCACCAGGTCCACCTTCGAGAATATGGTGGCGCCGGCTAGGTGGGCAGAGAAGTCCTGTATGTAAGGCACAGGGTACCGGTCAGGGGTGGTGGCATTGTTTAAACGACGGAAATCACCACAGGGACGCCAACCTCCATCTGCTTTGGTTACCAGGTGCAGGGGGGAAGCCCACGGGCTGTTGGATCGGCGCACAATGCCGAGGTGTTCCATGGTGGCGAACTCCTCCCTGGCAACCACAAGCTTGGCCGAGTCTAGGCGCCGAGCCTGTGCATATACTGGGGGGCCCACCGTGGTGATGTAGTGCTCCACGCCATGCTTAGCCACTTCCGACGAAAACGTGGGCGTGGTGATGTCAGGGAACTCAGCCAGTAGGCGTTGATATCGGTCCCGGTGGCAAGCGTGTTCGACAGACATAGCGCCCCATCCCCAGCGTGCAGGAGTGCGAAGCAAAAGAGCGGGCATCGATCAGGCGTCGGTTTGCAACATCCACCAGCAGACTGTAAGCGCGAGAAAATCCGCCCCAGGAGCGGCGTGACACGGCGGCCGTGGCGAAGTCCCAGCCGAAACGCCGGCGCGAAACACATTTCAACATACCTTGTGCCATAGAGTGCGAATGGGTGTGCCGTTGGCGGCATCCATCGGGGGGCCCTGCCTGCCGGCCATGGTGTCCACCGGAGTCGCTGGCAGGATGCTGCGCTGAGCCCCAGAATCAACCAGCAGCCGTCGGCCAGACGAGGTGTCTGTGATGAACAACAGCTTACAGTCACGGCCGGCGCCCATAGCTGCTAATGAGCGCCGGCCCTGGCTTTTCCCTGGGCTCCAAAACTGCAAGGCTGGCGACACTGCTTGGCCTTGGCCCCGAACCTGGAATGGTAATAGCACCACCCGTCCTCGCGTTGTCGGCGGGCCGTCACAGCCGCTGCAGTGTCCGGATCGTCCTCTGTAGGTGGAAGCGGAGCAGACGTGCGCTGGGAGGGGAGCAGTGCATGGACAAACTGTTGCCGGTTGGCGAGGAAAATCCTATCTGCCTCCACAGCCAGCGCCCGGTAGTTTCCGGAGGAAGGGAGGAGCTGGCCAGTCGCGGTCGCGCACGGGGCTGGGAGCTGCCGCAGAAATATGTGGGCGAAGAGGAGCGAGGGATCTGCTGTCCCCAGCACCGCAAGCATCTTCTCCATTAACTCAGACGGTTTGCCGTCGCCAAGGCCGCTCAGGGACAACAGGCGATCTGCCTTCTCCAACTCCGACAGTTCAAAGAGGCCCAACAGGAAAGTTTTGAGTGCGTTGTACTTGCCGTCAGCCGGAGGAGCTTCTAACAACGCCATAGCCCTGGCTGTCGTCGAGGCATCTAAAGCCGCTACCGCGTGGAAATACTCGTAGCGTCCTGTGTTATTCCTCTCAGCTGGAACTGGGCCTCGATGTGTTGAAACCATGGTCGTGGGTTGTGCTGCCAGAAATCCGGTAACTTGATAGTGGCAGCGTAGATGGCGCCGACATTAGCCGCGCCGCTAGCAGGCTCCGGTGCCGCAGCAGCAGCGTTTCCCCCACCGTCGTTGTGCGACATAATTCCCTCGTATTCGACTCACGTCGGGGTCACCAATGTGGAGTGCAATTAATGATGAGACAAGAAACGGAGATGCGTCGAGTCAGCTTTACTCTCCACTGCTATATCACACTGAACAACATATGAGACCGGAACTACAACCCCTCGACAACCCGGAACCCTCTAACCTTTTTCCCTTAAAGGTACAGTCCTTTGGTGAATGTCTCTTTTATCCTAACTTGTGGGTACTCAAGTTAGGCACTCCAGGCCAGGGCCGTGCAGAGACCTTTGGAAGGGCAGGTGCTCAAAGTATAAAAGGGGCACATGGAACAAGGATTTAAATAGTGTTGTTTTCAAAATAACGATACAGAAATATATATCACTATGTACTCCTTGCTGATATGCATATACTGATGCTTCTATCGGTAAATCAACAAATGCTGTGATCCAGTTTTGAGAAAGATACACAGGCAGGGAAATGCACATTTTGGTGAGCAGCGGCTCAAGTGAAAAAAACGGCACTTGTCATAATTATTTATGATTTTTTTTGACAAAATGTTAAATATATTAACACAACTCTGATTACCTTACCAATTTATTTTGATTCCCACTTTTGCAAATGTTTAACCCTCAACATTTTTCTACAAAATAATCACACAAGAGCAGCAACAGCAAAGTCAACTCTGCCACAATGTGCATGTTTTTTATGCTACTAGTATATATTTAGAATAAATGACTGCACCAAGGAGAGGGACATAGTTTCACTAATTATTTGTTTATTTTTCACAAGGCAATAAATCCTTTTAATTGTTTTGGTCTTGTTGGATCACATAACACTTAGTTTGTTAGGACTTGGTTTCACATTTGAGGGAGGGCTGTCTAAGGTCCAAGATCTATCAGCATGCAACAAACTAATGGAATGGATAGTTATTAGATGAGGAGCCTCTACAATCAGAAATATAAAGTTACTGCTTAAGGCAGGACACTTTTTCATATAGTGGTCAAATTTCAAATTTGGGTCTATTTTGCTTCCATGTCTTCTTTTACTCTCATGGAAAGAAAACTTCCAAAATACACATTTAGATGGAGTTTGTTTTAAGCCTTCTACCCTGTATATTAAACAGAACATTTCAGGGGAAAAGAGTCTTGATGTAAGTCATTAACTGTGGAAGGTCTGTGGTGACATGATTTAGTTATTTTCTTTAGCACATTCACCTTCAATGACTTGTCAAATGTGTGCAAATTAGCACATTTTAATTAGTTAACGCCTAATTTGCATATCAATGTGGCGATCGTCATTACATTATTAGACACAAATTTTACTGTACTCACCTGTTGTGTCTCCATTAAGTAGGCAACAGTAACAGTAGCCTGTATGGCCAACCATGATCCTTAGCTTGACTTTAGCTAATTATTTTAGCTCAGCTCATGAGTCATGCATGTTAGCAGTGAACTCGAGGCACTGGTAGTTTACTTGTAGTCTTTAGTTCATCACCACTCACCTCCGCACAAGCCAAGAAAAACACTGCTGGGAGGGGCTGCTGCGGGTAGAGGTGGAGTGAGAGAGGGAGAGAGAGAGAGAGAGAGCATCGGAACTGACAAAGTCTCATCTCCCGACCTGATATTTAGATTTTTTATTCAGTAAATATATTTGTTTGACAGGAAAGCTGTGCGCAAACAGGAATAGATATACTGTATATATAAATTCATTTATTTAAAAAAAAAGCATTCCGGAAAAAAGGGCACTTTCTCTTGAGGAAGAAAAAGGGCAGGTGCTTGAGCCCCTTTTGATGTCTATGTGTGCACGTGCCTGCTCCAGGCGGGGAGAGGTGCGGCGAACCGATACAGTGTCTCGTTCCCCTTTCTCGGGGAACAAGGGTTACCTACGTAACTCGAGACGTTCCCCTTCGAGGGGAACTCGAAATGCGTCGGTGACGACACTATGGGAACGAGATACCCACTATGCCGCGCCGAAAACCCCGCCTGCCCTAGCGTGCAGGCAACCTGTGGGCACGACTAAAGGGAGAGCGCTCGGGTGCTGGGTGCGGAGGGAAGGTCCAGACTATAAAACCGGATGAAAGTGTGAGGAGTGGCCCAGCCAGCTGCATCACAAACCTCCTGGAGAGATGCTCCAGAGAGGAGAGCCGTGGAAGCTGCCATGCCTCTCGTGGAGTGAGCCCTTATAGCCATAGGTGAAGGCAATTTGCGCACCTGATAGGCCAGGGAAATAGTCTGAACAATCCAGTTGCTGATGGTATGTTTGGTAACCGGGAGTCCTGCCTTGGGGGACCCGAAACACACCAGCAACTGGTCTGCCTTCCTCCACCGGGAGGACCTCAGAGTGTATGTACTCAGTGCTCTGACAGGGCAGAGCAAATGAAGTCTCCCGTCCTCCGCCATCACGTGAGGTGGAGGATGAAATGCCTGCAGTACCACGGGCCCCATCATGTTGGACTGCAGCTTGGGAATGTATCCCGGAAAGGGGTGCAGGATGGCTCTCCTGTTTCCCGGGGCAAACTCCAGGCATCGAGAAGTAATCGACAGAGCCTGGAGGTCCCCCACCCTTCTCAGAGAGGTGATAGCGAGGAGAAAGGCCATCTTCAGGGTCAGGTACTTGGCCTCAGCCGACTCCATGGGTTCAAAGGGGGCCTCAGCCAACGCTTCGAGGACCACTGCCAGGTCCCAGGTGGGAACTCTGGGGCGAGTTGCAGGTCTCATCCTCCCGGTCCCACGGAGGAATGGTACGACTAGGGGAAGCCTCCCCAGAGACCCATCCCTAGAAGGAGCGTGGAAAGCTGAAATGGCTGCTACATAAACCTTGAGGGTGGATGGGGAAAGGCCCGCAGAGAAGCGGTCCTGTAGAAACTCCAGCACCTGAACCACTGGGCAGGTAACTGGGTCCACCATGCGTTCTCTGCACCATGTGGAGAAAACGTTCCACTATAGGCCGTACATCCTCCGTGTGGACGGGGCCCTGGAGCTAAGGAGTGTCTCGACTGCTCCTGCCATTAGGCCCGCCTCAAGGTACTCTGCCCCCTCAGGGGCCAGACCCACAGCTGCCACAGAGCGGGGCAAGGGTGAAGAACCCGGCCCCCTGCCTGGGACAGCAGGTCTCTCCTCAGAGGGACTGTCCAGGAGAGCCATCAAGTCCGAGAACAACGCCCGGGTTGGCCAGAACGGAGCTAGTAGAAGTAGTTGGATACCGTCCTGACGGACCCTCTCCAGGATCCCCGGAAGCAAAGCGACTGGGGGAAAGGCATACAGACGCAGCCTCGGCCACATCTGTACCATGGCGTCCAGCCCTAGTGGGGCTGGGGGCGTCAGGGAAAACCATAGGGGACAGTGCGTAGTCTCTCGAGACGCAAACAGATCCACGTCTATGGGCCCGAACCTTTCGCACAATGACTCCACCACCTCGGGGTGGCGTCTCCATTCCCCGGGCCTCAGCCCCTTTCTCGACAGCAGGTCTGCTCCCTGATTCTGAATCCCAGGAATAAACATCGCTCTGAGAGACAGAAGTCTCTGCTGGGACCACAGGAGGATCTGATGCGCCAGTCTGCAAAGAGGGCGCGAGCGCAGACCCCCCTGGTGATTCAGATAGGCCACCACTGCCATATTGTCGGACCTGACAAGAACATGGTGACCCTGGAGTTCGGGCAGGAAGCTCCTCAGAGCCCGGAACACGGCCAGCATCTCGAGGCAATTGATGTGCCATGACGAGTGATACTCCTGCCAAATCCCCTGCGCCAAGCGGTCACCCATGACCGCGCCCCACCCTGTGAGGGAAGTGTCTTTTGAAACGATCACACGGCGACAAGCACCCCTAACTTGGGTCCTTGGGACAAGAACCAAGGCTTCTTCCATTCTGATAGGGCACGAAGACATTTGTGCGTAACCTGTATCAGACGGAACGGATTTCCCCTCGGGGAGAACCCCTTGGTCTTCACCCACCACGGCAGGGCCCTCATGTGCAGCAGACCAGAAGGTATCATGCTGGAAGCTGCTGCCATGAGGCCCAACATCCTATGGAAATGTTTCATGGCCCAACCTCACTCTCTTCACCGTGGTCAAAATAGACTCGATACGTGCTGGAGACAGGTGTGCCTGCATTGTCAACAAGTTCCATACCACCCCTAGGAACACAGTTCTTTTGGCAGGTGCCAACACACTTTTCTTCACGTTGAGCCTCAGCCCCAAGCGTTGAAGATGAGCGAGAACGACATCTCGATGTCGAACCGCCAACTCTCGAGACTGAGCCAGGATGAGCCAGTCGTCGATATAGTTCAGTGCTCAGATGCCCTGGAGCCTCAGAGGGGCCAGTGCTGCATCCGAAGGCGAACCTCAGGAACTTCCTGTGGGAAGGACAAATGGAGACGTGGAAGTACGCGTCCTTCAGATCTATGGTGACAAACCAGTCCTCGGAGTGACTCACGATGGTGGGGATGGTGAGCATCTTGAACCTGTATCTCCTCAGAGACCGGTTCAGAACCCGCAGATCTAGGATTGGGCACAGGCCTCCGTCCTTCTTGGGGACGATGAAGTACCGGGTGTAGAAACCGGACTCGCTGGCCAGCGGGGGAACGACCTCCAAGGCTTCCTTCTCCAGCAGCGAGCAAACTTCCTGTCCCAGCACCAGGCGTTGCTCCGGGTGTACTGTAGTCTGGACCACTCCATTGAATCTGGGGGGGCGGGCCCGGAACTGCAGTCTATACCCCTCGATGACGGTGCGCAGGACCCACAGAGATATGTTCGTCATGCTCCGCCAAGCCTCCGCAAAATCCGCCAGCGGGACCAACCCCTCGGGGCTGGTGGCCGGTGCCTCGTGCCGATTTCGGACGGTCTCCTGAAGCGGGCCGCCAGGAAAAAAACGCTGATGACCTGCAGTCTGGGAGCCGAACCTCTGGCGCCTCGCATCCCAAGCTGCTCGAGGGGGACCACAAGAAGCCACACTGATCCTGACGGTGGGAGCTGGTAGAAGGCTGAGGCGCTCTTGCCGCCTCACCCGAGCGGGACCCAGCCTGGCGGGGGAAGTACTGCCGGAAAGCCTCACCTTGCGGCCTCAGGTGACGAAACCTGTCCACCACGGAGTTAACCGCATCGCCGAACAGGCCAGTAGTGGAGATCGGCTCATCCAAAAGGAACTGACGGTCATTCTCTTTGATGTCGGTCAGGTTCAGCCAAAGGTGCCGCTCGGTGGCCACCAGGGCAGACATGGATCTACCCACCTACCTGGCCTGCCGCCATAAATGCTTTACCAACCAGCGCTGAAGTCACCCGGCATGGTCTGGTCGGTAGCGCCGACTTGTGGAGAGACGACGCCAGTCGAGGGGAGAGATAACTCACCAGAGCGTCCTCTACCCGTGGCATCGTCCCATAGCCGCAGTCCTTAATCCCCGCCACGTTGCTGTACTCCAGCAGCTGGGGAGTAGACAGTCGGGCAGAGAAAGGTTTATCCCAAGACTTACACAACTCGTTATGTAAGTCCGGAAAGAACAGCAACGATCGGCGTGGAGGTGCTGAGTGGCTCCTAAGGAAGCGATCATCCAGTTTACTGCCGGCATTAAGCTTTTGCACAGCCTGTGGCCAATCCAGGTTGAGTTTAGCCACAGCCCGCGTCACCACTTCCAGCAGCTCATCATAGTCGGGCGCGGTGCTCTTCTGATGACATCGGCCCAACACTCGGAAGTCTTCCTCCTCCTCCATGACGCTAAGCACATCTAGCTCCTCAGAGCCAGAGTACATTCGCCTCGCCGGAAGAAGCCGACAAACGCGCTCTCGAACGGGAATGAGGGGAGTCGGAGTCAGCAGACGAAGGACGAGAAGGGGCATCAGCCGTCTCAGAATCCTCCAGCAGATCTTGCTGCGGTCCCCATGACCTGCAACCGCGGGGCCTGTGCCACGAGGAGAGCGTATCCGGCTGTCCTCAGAGAAGAGAGCCATGCGGGACCTCAGTACCCGCATGGGCAGGGCCTCGCAATGGTCACAGACAGCTCCCTCGAGAGCTGCTGTGGCGTGCGGCCAGCCCAGACAAGCAACACACAGTTCATGGGAGTCTCCTACCGTGAGAAAACGTGGGCAGGGAGGCACACATCTGCGGAACTGGTTCAACTCTGAGGACATACTGCAACTTCCAGGTAGGTAATTCTTAGCCAGGATGAGGGAGCTTTTCACTAACAACATTAGCCAACGTGCCTGCTGAATAGAAAAAAGCTAATGTACCTATGTGCCGGCGTGCTTATATACGCCTACGGTTACGCCATCACATGCTACCGTTCTCACTAAGCCAATAGGATTGGAGTAGTTTTCATTCGCATTCAGTCCTGCCACGCCTAAAGGCGTTCCCATAGTGTCATCACCAACGCAGTTCGAGTTCCCCTTTCTCGGGGAAGGGTCATTGACATATAAGGATTTTCAACAGGCCAATTTTAAAATACAAAAAATTAAAACATTTATTGCAGTTGTTCAAACATTAAGAATGCCATGTACACATAAATGAATGTATTTTTTTCAAATTAAATTATTTTAGTGTTTTTTTGTTTAAAAAATACCATTCACTTAAACATATTGAATAACTAATTAATATTTTAGTCGCAGGAATGTGATATTTTATTTTTAATTTAATACAGTTATTGTTATTATTGGTCGCACCACATGATGAGTGGTCGTTCCAAATGACACGAACACTGCATATCATTAAAAATATATATTTAAAGAGATCAATGAACAAAAAATTCTAAACAAAAAATATATTTAAACCAGATATCATTATTATAATTTAAAACAATTTACATGAACACAAACATTTCATAAACATTTTTTGAGGAAAATCTCATTACAAACATTTATTTTACAGCTTTGTTTCACGGCTTTGTTTTGAACAAACATAGAACTTGACAATATATTTAATCTAATTTCATTAACTGCATGCCTGTGGTGTTAACTGCAAATAAGTTTTTTCTTATTTATTGGGTGTGTCAGAGGTGTTACCCAATCCGCAGCTACATTTAAAAGACAGTGGCTGGCGTACGCAACAGGATGTTCCAGGCACCACCATATCTGTTGAAATAAATGCTTTGCAACGTTTTGTTAGGGCTAAAGTTGGCTTCAAACTGAAAATAACTCTAAATTTACTTGATGATTCACAGGGGAATCGAACACGGTTCTCCTGTGTGAAAGTCCTGGGTTTGACATGGGTTGTAAAGCAGCATAGTAAATCAAGTGAGGACAGGCTGCTACGCCAACATGTTCCCAAAAAAATCATTTCCTCCTAAGAAATGGAAACACGCACAAGAGCAACATGTTGCTTCATATAGTTTTCATTTTTAATTTTCTTTAAGACACAACATTTTTTGCTTCTTTTAGGGACTCTGCTTTTGCTGCAGGGTCAAAATTAACATGCTGTCCATGGCGAGCAGTTTTTCTTTACTTGGGAGCAGGGCTGGGTATCGACTTCAATACTTTGTAAGCATCGACTGAATCGCCTCAATACAATCAAGTATCAAAAAATGCCTTGTCTTTCGGTACCAACGTTCGATACCTAAAGGTTCTTGTTAACACAAATAAGCCAATCAGCATGCAGCATTCTTGATGTGCTCACGTCTAAAAGAGATTGATGAAATCAAAGCTCTTTTATTGAGCGAGTAGCGCGGTAGCTTCTACACACGCTACATTTTCCCAAGGATCAGTAAGTGACGTCACCGCCGCACACGGACCTGTATGTGTAGCCGGCAGAAGCGCTTCTGTGTGATAGTGACATCACATACCGATATTTGGGCTGATGTCTGCGACTTTGCTGCAGTGGATTAAAGAGTTTACTTTCTGTTGTGATAGTTGTCGTCTGGCCACCTCTTCCTCTATTGAGGAGGAAACTTTGATATGTAGCGGCAGAAACTTGTTTCCATGAGATGACAGATTTCTCTCACAGAAACAATAAAAATATATAATTAATAAACAATGGAATGACAAAACCAAAGAAAGAGGAATAAAAACAACAAAAACACAATATAGGCTGATGTTACATTGAAAATATGTCTTGGTTCTGACAAGCAGCAGCATTTTTCAAAGGAACAATTGATAATGATAATGATGTGATAATTAAGTTACTTTATACAAACAACAATGGTTCTCCGTTTGTTGAGAATAAAATTGGTATCGTAAAAAGTACCATTCAGGAACCGCTATTGACGTCGAGGTATTGTATCAATATCGAAAATCTTTGAACGGTACCCAGCCCTACTTGGGAGTGGCATCTGGTTAAAACAGTTATAATTAATTAAATATTACTAATATTGCATAGTTAGTGAAATAGTTAAGTACAATTACAAGTTCTAAATATTTTTTGGGCATTTTTCTCATGATATTGTACAAAGACGAAAAATAATCTGTTGTTTCTGAAATGTAAGAAAAAGTGTGTCAAATTGCAGAAAAATCGATTCCAAATTAAACTACAATAAAAGCACTTTATATTTAAAAGTCATAAATTGAATATAAAAGGACAAAAACTAAATTGCCCTTCATGGAAACCACTTTTCAGCGGTCGCACCACATGATATTTGGTCGCACTACATGATATTTTCTAATTTAGTCAAAATTTGCAGGCAGAGAATAGACCACCTAAACAAAACAAGCTAGCTTCCTACAAAAGGACGCCATGAACTTTATAATCAAAACAAATATTGGTAGAAATAACTTTATATTAATTGTTTTTCTGAGGTCGCACCACATGATGTTCAAAAGTAGGAAATACATACCAGCTGTTACAATTTTTCATTTTTCCAGATTTGAGAAAGAGTTACAAACCTACTTGCAGTTTCAATGGGTCCTTGGCAAATTGGTACATTATTCAACTTCCTGTCTTCTAATGGATTTCAACATAAAAGTCCCAAAGTGGTTGTTTGTTGATGGTCGCACCACATGATATTTCGTAAAATGGACATCATCGGACAAAGTTTACTTGTGTATAATTATGGAAATATAAATACAGATACTTTGCAATTTTATAGGGAACTACAAAACACTTTGGAAATCATGCCAAATAGGGTAAAACACAATTTTGAATCCATTTAAAGTAATTTCAAACAAGTTTTCAAAACAGCAGTCATGGCCGGACAGTCGCGCCGCATGACATTTTGACACTTTTGTTATCAGAAAAATTACAAGCTAATGTTTTTATAAAGTTAAAAGTGAGTACATATGTGGGAGAGGTCCTGTATTTATATGGTATGCTTTTATGATTTCAACCTTTTTTTTTTGGTGAAAAAAATCCAGTTGGACACAAAATGTAGGCGTCACGTCAATGACCCGGAACTATATAAGACATTTCAATTCAAGCTTAATTTGCAATGTACGTTCATTTGCTGCCTTGAAAATGCGAGTTAACTCAACTTGAAGATTGCCTTGTTTCAACCCCCAAATTCAAGTTGATAAAGTTGATAAAGCTTCAACTTCATACTGTGAGTTATTCTAACTCACAGTTTCAAGTTAAAACAAGTTAACCAAATTAATACTACTTTCCATTTCAAGTTAAGGGGATTTAAATTCCAAATTTGTTTCAGTTTATACGTAAAAAGGGCCTTGCAGACAAATCACAACAACAGCTAGTGATGTTACGTCTGACACCGAAGCGCCAATGCTTGCTTCAAACTCATTAAAGAGGTGGTATTATGCTTTTTGGCTTTTCCCCTCTCCTTTGTTGAGTTATATAGGCTTTTTTGTGCATGTAACAAGTTTGCAAAGTGAAAAAACAAAGTCCAGCCCAACGGGAGTTCCCAACTCCCACAGAAAACTGTCTGAAACAGCTCATTTGTAGGCCAGCCACTTCCTTTTCATCCCTGTGACGACACAGAGAAGAAAGCTAAATGCGTCTCATGACGCTTGCCAACCAGCTACTCCGACACGCCCTCAGAAATACAGTTGGAAAAACACTGAGCTGCAGCACACACCTCTCCTGTCCCTTCCAAACATTAGCTACCCTCCAGACACTCAGTAGACATAAGTTCTTACTGTGATGTTGAGGCAGAGCTCAGTTTAAATTTTATGGATGAAAGATATATTTGTTGCAGATTTACACTCCAAAACTCTTTTTTTTTTAAACAGGGTTTTTCAAAAGCGGGTTTCGTGAAAACTCTGAGTTTGACAGTTCAGAGTTCGTTTACCCAGAGTTCAGGTTTATACTCAGAGTTTGTTGAGCCTGCTTTCTGAAATGGGGTCCCGGTTGGCAACATGTACAGCTTAAACAAAGCCATGATTGCCTCTCACTAACCCGGCCTTCTCTGCTTCTGATTGGCTAGTAGTCCTTAACAAGGAACTGCACATGCGCAACCCCCAACAAAGATCATTTAGAGACAAGATGTATCACTAACATAGCTAAAACGAAGACTTTAACACAGGGTGAAAAGAGGAGCTGCAGCAATGTGCAGTATGACAAAAATATGGTGTTTTTTGAAAATTATACCATGTAAACCTGTTCTGGTACAAACCCTAAATAAGACTAGTGCCACCAGTGGAAAGAGTTCCTGACAACAGCGTTAAGACCCTTTCAGATAGGAGGAATAGGCTATGTGCTGCTATTGTGAACTTTGACTGCGGTGTGTATGGGAGCTTGCCAAGTGTTGCAATTCCGGTGTCGCAAGCCGTGGAAGATAATAGGTGCATGCGTGATGATGTCGACTGACTTTCGCCAACTTCATATTCTAACATGAGCTGCAGGTGACAGCAGGGGTGGGGTATAAAATCGGACACATTCCACCTGCGTGAGCTTACTGTGAGCTGAAATCAATGACTGATCTTGCGGCAATTGCAAATCAAAATGCCGCGAGACCAGGCAAAAGTGTGGTTCCAACTTTGAGCAGCCGGAGAAAAGCAACTGCGGCTGCCAGACTCTGCGCTAAAGTCGGACACAATGTGCGAGTATTATTCTAGGAGCATAAATAAGTTCAACATAGACAAAAACGTCTGGGCACTTTGATTCGTCATGTAATGCAAAGACTGTACAAGAAGCTTGAGATCATTCTTCCAACCATTTATATGGGGCTTGACCTTTAGGTATTTGCATCTGTTGATAAAATGCTTACCTAGCATAATCAAATTATTAATCAAAAAGTCCAGCTTCTTGTCCTTCAGGAATACTCCAGTTTTAATCAACATCACATTTAGGGGGTTCAATAATATACCTTTAGTTTGAAGCCAGTTTTGAAATGAAAGCCAAAATTCCTGTACAGGTTAGCATTGAAAGAAAATATGCTCTACAGTTTCAATATCCCTTTCACAAAATCCACGAGTGGTCAATCCAGTTAAATTTGTTGTGCAAGAAGTCGTTAGATGGATAAATGTCATTTAAGATTTTAAACGTTACTGCTTTAGCTTTGGGTAGGATTGGGTAATACATGTATCGCTTCCTAATTTTCCTTGTCTCCTCCTCACTAAAGATTTGAAAAACATATTTCCTTCTCTGCTGATTACGGTGGTATTGTGCTGATAAAACTTATTGGTAAACTGCTTGCTACATATGTTTGTGCCTTCAATACAAAGTGACCTCAGTTCTGATACACATTAGAGTACATCAAGAGCTGCTGGATCAGTGTGTTAAAGGGAACTGGGATTGCCTTTATGACTTTATTGTATTCTCTGAGGGTTCAGTGAAAATTAAATTTGATACAAAAATCTTCATAATCTAAAAAATAACCAAAATTCATCCATCAAGTGGGAAACGGCCCATATTCTTTTTCCTATCCATGATCCCATAAACAGTGATTTGTTCCTAGACAGTATATATCTGTTGTTTGTTGAAGTAAGCCGACTTCTGTTACGACTTGGGTTGTATGGCTGCTTCAGATGTGTTCTCTCTGTGGTTGTCTCTGTGCAGGGGGGCGTGGCAGCTGGCTCGGCACCTGGCTCTCCTCCACACCTGCTGGAGATCTTCTCTTCACCGCTCTGCTCTTAAGCTCCAACCTCCTGGAGGGCCAGTGCCAGATTGTTTTTCCGCCATCCGTGGTAACAGTTGTCGGCCTATACTCTGACGATTCCCGATCATCTCGAGTCTACGCCCTAAAGTTTGTTTAACTATTTTTTGTCTCTTCACTTTGTTCCAGACGTCCGCTGCCTCGCCTGCCTCGCCAGCCACGCTCCTGGATCCTCAAGCTCCCCAGCTTTCCAGCCTGGCCCTCTCAACCCTTGCCTAGTTATTTTTTGTTCTCAAGATTAAATCCTTTTTTCCCCTCACCTTCACCGGGTCTGTGTTTGCATCTGAGTTGACCACCACCCAAACGTAACATAACAATCTGGCCAACGAAATGGACTCAGCAAATGCAGACTCTCTACGCCGAGCCCTGTCCTCTCAGGGTGAGCTCGTGGGGAGACATGAGCGCACTTTACAGGAGACGCTGTTGGTGCTCCGTCGCCTGGACAGCCGTGTGGATCAGCTCACCGATTGGATGACCCAGGTTTCCTCCCACTTAACTGCTACCGCGGCATTTGCCCGAGCGGAATCAACCTCCACCCACTCCCCTTCAGCTCCCTCTACTACACTCGCATGTGAGCCATTCTTCCCTCTACCCAAACGCTATTCTGGGGACCAGGACTCGTGTGGGCAGTTCCTCCTCCAGTGCTCCCTACTGTTTCAGCAGCAACCATCCACTTACACCTCAGATAGGTCCAGGGTAGTTTTGTTAATTGGGCTAATGCCTGGGAGAGTGGCTCAGTGGGCCACAGCCTTGTGGGAGAAGGACTCACCCATTTGCAGCAATTATGACAGCTTCACCAGTGAATTAAGAAAGATTTTTGACCACCCCGTTCAGGGCAGGGAGGCAGGCAGTAGACTTTTTTCTTTACGTCAGGGCACCAGCTCAGTGGCAGAATTCACTGTTGAGTTCCGAATACTGGCTGCAGAGAGAGGGTGGGATGAAGTAGCAACAGGCAGTTTTTATTCGAGGCCTTTCCGATTAGGTTAAGTATGAGCTAGCCGCCATCAGGCTAGATAACCAACTTAGAGAACACAACTGGGAGAGAGGTGGTGGTCGGAGCTCGACCTCCTTCCGGCCTCAGCTCAGAGGTGTCCCCGCATCCTCTTCGTCCAGACATCCACCTCAGCTCACCTGGGCTCCCAGTCAGTCCCCTGACTGTAGTTAGGAGCCTATGCAGTTAGGTAGGGACCGCCTTTCTTCTTCTGAATGCCAGTGGCGTAGACTTGCAGGTCTCTGTGTCTGCTGCGGTCAGGGAGGTCATCACGTGGCAACCTGCCCCCAGTTAAACGAACAGGCTCGCCATTAAGGAGAGGAGTTCTGTTGAGCCATTCTCCGTCAAATACTCCTGTTCCTAGGGACCGTATGTTATTAGAGGCCTCCATTATTGGTGTCCAGGATGTCATTCCACTGCAGGCCCTGATGGATTCTGGCGCTGATGACAACTTCATCGACTCTACGCTGGTCGACAAGTGCGGATTTCCCGTGGAGCGTCTATCTGAGAGCAAGGAGGTCAACGCGTTGGACGAACGTCTGCTTGCCCGTATAACTCATACCACGGCTCCCCTTAACCTGTTACTGTTGGGAAACCACCGCGAGGTAATCAAATTTTTTGTCATTCCCTCACCTCATGCAGCCTTGGTGTTAGGTCAGACCTATGGGTCAGACGTGGCTCAAACTACACAACCCTCACATAGACTGGTCCACCAATTCCATAGCCAGCTGGAGGGTTTTTTGTCATTCTCACTGCCTTCGGTCTGCCCTTGCCCCTGGTTTCAGTACAGCTTCTCCCCAACCCGAACCTCTCAATCTCTCCTCGGTCCCTACTGCTTACCATGACATCGGGCAGGTTTTTAGCAAGCAGAGAGCCTTGTCCCTGCCACCTCATAGACCCTATGATTGTCTCATAGATCTTCTATCAACAACTTCCCCGAGTCGGTTAATGAGAAAGGATCAGAAGGAGACGAGTCATCAAATTCTCACAATATTTAATTGAGCTCAGAAAGCAGATATATATCTGGAGACTCTGCAATCCTCCTCACAAGTCTGAGGTTCCCCATAAGAGTCTGAGGTCTTCCTGCTAAGCAATCACTATATAATGGGAACCGCACCCAGCTGCACATCTTCCTTTGGCCTTATTTAGGTATGTCTGGTAAAGATGTAAATCTCATACTGACCTATGACCTTATGTAGGTATGCATGGAGTCTGGACAGTGTAAGGGGCATGGTGTTAGGATTTGAGTTTTGTGCTGTTGTTTTTCCTGTGTTTATTTGATATTGTCTTGGTTTAGAGTTTTGTAGTCTTGTTTATTATTTTGGTTGGTCACTTTAGTCTTCGTAGTTCTGTCTTGTCACCTGTTTGGTTCCGTCTCTGTCAGTGTACTGTTTTTGCTGTCTTTGTGTTTTTACTTTGGTAGATCTGTCCTTGTGCGTCCTCTTTAGCCTTACTTCCTGTTTTAGTTTGTAGTAGTCTGCCCTGGTGTTTTGTCTTGTTTTACTTCCTGTGCTCGTCTTTGATTGTCTTAGAGGTCTCACCTGTGTTGCTCCCGCCCTGCTCGTTAGTCTCTGTGTATATATACCTGGTGTTTCTGTCTTGTCTTTGTCGGATCATTGTTCTGTTGTTTTGGTGTTTGTGCTCGTGCCTTGTGTCCTGTGAACCTCCTGTGTATGAATTCCCTGTCTTGTTTATTTTGGATTTTGGATTGTTGAGTTGCCTTCTGGATTTCGGATTTTGGATTTTTGGTTATCTCCTGGACTTTGTTTTTTGGACTTTGTTATCAGCCACTAAATCTGTAAGTGTGCTCGCTTTTTGTTGTCTTCGCCTTTTCGTTAAATAAACTGTTGAATCAACTCTGCAAGTGTGTCCAGCGTTTGGGTCCTACAACCTGCCTCCCACACCATGTTCCATAACGTGTGTGTGTGTGTGTGTGTGTGTGTGTGTGTGTGTGTGTGTGTGTGTGTGTGTGTGTGTGTGTGTGTGTGTGTGTGTGTGTGTGTGTGTGCATGTGCGTGCATGTGCGTGCGTTCTGTATGCTGCAGAGTTTACTGGGTGAAAGGTGTGGTTCCTGTTTTCTGCACAAGCTCTATGGTTAATTATATACTGATTAATATAATACTAGACATTTTGTTCCTATCTTATCACTACGTCAATCATAAGCAAATCACACTTCTAAGTATACAAAAGAGCAAAAGCAACCCCTTGATGAATGTATAATCCCACATGTTCCACAGGGGTGTATTATGTGGAGTAAAGTTATGCTTGTATTCTAGATTCCAGTACAGAAAAACTTGTTGTTGGATAGTTTCACAGGCAGCTTGCATAAGTCATAGTCACATCGAAATAAAAAATTGACTCCTCATATTTTGTTAAAGATTGCATCAGGGATAGTATCCCAAATGGAATCTTTGTGCAGAATGAAGGAATTAAGCCATTTCAATTTCAGGACCCCTTTCATAACAGAGAAGTCTATGGCATTCAGACCGCCTTCCTCGACACTCTTAATCATGTCAGCTCTCCTAATGTAGTGACAAAGATCATAATGTTTATTAATGTACTTTGTCAGAGATTTCTAATGTAAAAGCAGGATAGATAACTCTTGATAAGCTCTCCATTTTAGTTAATAATACCTTTCCAAATATGGTTATGTCTCTTTGTAGCCAAGAGTTGAAGATCATTTTTCATTTATTAATAGTTTTATAAATGTTTTCTTTCTCTCGTATTTCTTTGTACCTGGTGACAGTTATGCCCAAGTATTTGACTTCAGTTTTCACCTTGATATAACAAATTGTCTGGGTTGGTTGATTGTGTAAGGCCAATATTTCACACTTATCAAAATTAAGTTTGACACCTGCTGCTTTAGAGAATTGGCTAATGGATTCAAGTCCTTTGGATATTTGTCTTTCATTTTTCAAAAATAATGTAGTGTCATCCGCTAATTGACTTATTATAATATGCTTTCCAAAAACATTTAAACTTTCTGTTCCATTGTTTTTAATCAAAATGGAAAGTAGTTCAGCAACCATTATAAATAGTAAAGGGTAGCTGTTGCAGCCTTATCTAATGTCCCTACTGACTGAGAATCTTGAGCAAGTAGCATGTTCTAACGCTACACAACTGTTTATATCATTATATAACATACTAATAAGGTTGATGAATTTTTGACCAAAACCAAAATTATTTAAAGTTTCTCTTATGAAAGGATGTTCCACCAAATCAAAAGCCTTGTAGAAGTCTAGAAATACAATGAAACCCTTCTCTAGGAAAGTGTGACTGTAATCTATCAAATCTAAAACCAATCTGATGTTGTTATGAATAAATCTTCCCTGAAGTAAACCAGATTGTGTTTCATTTATAATCTGGGATATGCCTGTTTTAAGTCTAGCCGCAATAATTCAAAGTTACTTGAACACTTTATTTAGAGAGCAGGGCAGCCGATGGCCGGCGATGGGCAGCCGATGGCCGCTATATAATGTAGACAAATCACGTATAATTCCATTATTCCATGCCAAATACAATCTGCCAGATATCTGGAATTTCATTACTACTACAAACACAAGGTGGCATTAGAGTTCCAGGTGTTTCATCTAACTCGTTCCCAGGTGTGAGATGGGCTGTAAAGTAATGAGCAAAATTCAATTTTTAGTATTTTAATTAAAAGGTAATTTAATAATTAGTTCCAGTTCCATCACAACGCAGGCTAAGTGACAGGAATACAGGAAAAGGGGGTGCTGCTGAATTATTTAATTACATAAAATTAAGGTACAAAGGCTTATGGGATGGTGAGGCAGGCAAGGGTCAAAATCAGGCAGTCCAGCACAGGCAAATCAATCCAGTAATGAACAGGCAGAAATCCAAAGTCCAATAACGGGAAAAAAGGTCAAACACCCATGTCAGGCAGTTAAAACAGCTTCTAGGTACATGTCTCAAGTGAATAGAATACAAGTACAGAGGCGGAAGAGCCAAGACATGAAGCACAAGGTCATATAACTAACTGATCTACTAAACAATAACTAATCTGTCAAGGAGAGACGGAAAATGGTCCAGTAAAGTATGTGCCGAGCTGATGAGGGAAAGTAGAAGCACATAAGAGAGTGGCCAGTGGGCCAGGTAACTACAGAGCAGATGGTAGAAGTGTGAGCAAGTGTGTAAGGGGAAAGGAGGGAAAGTCAGAGGGTGTCTGGTGGATTAGTGCAGAATGACAACTGTGTTTGAGGAAGTGAGAATGATGCTACAGGGAGGGACAGAGAGGCAAACACTGACAGTAGCTGAATAGCTCAGAATTTCGATGATAACAGTTAGAGAACAGAATGAGACATGCTATACTAATGAATCATTTTATAATAATTAGTTCATATGTATCTGAGAATCAACACACTAGCCACTTTCTTCAAGAGTAGTCCTGTATAACGTTAACGCTATTGTCCTGCTTTATCTCAGAGGCTATCTGGTATATGACTATCTTGTGGGCTATTAAGTGGGCTGTTGCCCATTGTTGATGTCTTCATGGTCCATATTCAGGAAGTGTTCATTCAACTTATTTTTGCCACCCATATTTTTGTAATATTAGGGGTGCTTCAAACTATTTCTGGGGAGGATCAGTGAATGGAAGTGATTTTTTTTTACATTTGTTATTACATCAGTTGTCAAAAGGAGATCACATAGAAAATGGGATCAATGGGATCAAACAACATAATCATGTTACTTTGTACTACTTTTTACATCCATGTGGTTGCACATAACCATCTCATCTCGCTGCCTTGCAAACTGGGCCACACCCAACCAGTCATGGCGATCTTGTCATCTGCTTATTTAAAAGACAGGATTCATTGCTTTGAAATATTACACTAGTAAGTCAGTCTAAATGCTCACCTTGTCCAGTGAGGACTGAACACATTAAGAGAACCCATACAGTTCAGGTCATGCTATTATGCTGTACTGTCATTAACTTCTTTCTGTTTAGTGTTTTGCTTTGATGCACCCCAGTCAGTCATGTCACTGTTTACAGTGACCACTCCCTGTTCAAACCCATTTTATAATACCTCAGCTGCATATTTATCAACTCCATCCACAAAAGCCCAAATGCAATTCCTCAAAATACTACTGTAATTAATTTGTCTGCTCTCAATGCTTACATCTTTCTTTCTGGATACCATGTACAGCAGGGGTTTTGTTGAATTTATTACTGCATGACAACATACAGATTTTTAAAAAAAAACCTTAGTAGTTATTTAATTTGGTATGCTGTCATACAAGTCCTGCCAGTGTGTGGTCATGGTGTTTCAGTAATACACAAGAGTACATTTATTTTTACCTCTGCTCACTGAGACATCCAGATGTCTCAGTGATATTTGATTTTGTTTGTGGAAAGACACTGAAGGGTTTTCACTCCTGTGTTCTGCTTTCAGAATAATATATATTACAATAATGAATTATAATGAATGATGGATCAATGTGTAAGCACCATTTTGCATTTGCGGCTGGTAAGGTGGGGCAAATTTAAATTCTTTTGCATAGTGTAATCTAAAAAAGCTACATCATAGTTATGAAAGGGAATAAAACAGCTTAGGAAAGGTTAACATTTGTCAATCACAGGATTCTTAACATCTAAATTAATCTTTTGACATTTTTGAAACTACTCGAATCTGTAATGGGAGACTGCTAGGCCGGTAGGCCAACCTCTCATATCTGTCCGGTATAATGCTACAGCCAGCTGCTGTTTAGCTTAGCTTAGCATAAAGACTGGAAACACAACTGGTAACAAAATCCTCCGACCAGCGTGAGGTTGTCCGGAAACCAGCAGAGACCAGAAAGGATTTTGTTGACAAAGCCAGGCTAGCTGTTTCCCCCTTTTTCCAGTCTTTGTAAGCGAACAGGCTGTAAGCAGTAGGTGTCATATTTACCAAACACTTGAGAGTGGTACTGTCCTTTTAAACTTAGATTAGAAGGACAAAAGCACTCTCATGTGTTTAGTAAATATAGCAAGAAGTAGCAAAGAATCATATTTCTTTAAGATTTAAATGTATAAAACATTTTTGTTTTTTTGTTTTGTTTTTGTAGCTGCAATCTCATATTTACAAAACTTATTTTTGAGAGACTATGGCCTTTTTAGGATGACCAGCCTGTCTGCTTTTAAAATACATGTTTGTTTAAAGGTCATACCAATTGCTTAGTTCATGAAACAGCAATGAAACCTTAAATTGATTTAAAGTTGAAATAAAGTTGTAATACATACATTCAAACCAAGACAATGATTCTCCTTGTGGACCCACCCCATTAGTTTTTTTGTGCCAAAAGGGTGCAGGTGAAGGTGAATTTCCCAGTATGAAATCACACAACAATATCTGTTTGTTTAACCACAGCCTAAAGGCAAGATGTGGAACATGTTGCAATACCTTTATTAAGAGGTCTGGTCAGAATGGAAACAAAAGACAGTAAATTCCTGCTGTCTGACTCATCTGTTGCATGTGTTTACACACATCATAAACTGAAAATCAGATCACTTGGGTTGTCCGCTCTTTTATGGTGGCACATTTTGGCCACCAAATGCAGCAATAAATATTTCTTGTGTCTAAATAAATACCAGTCCCTAAAAAAGAAGAAAAAACTACAATGCTAGGACGAAATGAAAGTTCTAATAAGCTACAGTGTATGTAGCAATGCAGTCTAGTTCACCTTGACAATGTAAACATTGCGAAATCTGCAGTGCGTGGTAATGTATTGTCACATAATTAAATCTTATACATGTTTGTCATATACTGACCATCAAGCACAAAATATGCACGTAGATACATTGCTGTGTATGGATTTTCACCTCAAGAAAAGACACACAAAAAACTATATACAAATCCATTTTGACAAAACAAGAAAGTCATATTTAAGCACACAAAACACAAACATGCAAAGGGAATACATTAATCACCTTCCTTAACCACTTTTAGGACAGAATGAGAGAAAGAAAAGCTGTCAGAGACAACCCTCTACCTCAGTGACACCTAGCCTTTGTGTGGCATCCAAATAAGAAATAAACATGTTCACTGACTCAGGAGAGTTCAGACCAATTAAAGTTAAGCAGTTTAAACAGCTAATTAAGTTGATGCATATTCCGATGGGTGAAACAGACAACACCCTTTTCGTCAAACATCAAGCACTTGTTCTGGCTAAAGATTAACTTCAATCAGAGGGAGTGATCATAGCAGGAGCTGGCTAGAAAGACAGACGGTCTGTGTAGCAGGGTGAAAGAGAATCATCCGAATCAATAGCCAATTTGTTCATTTTTACTGGTCCTATGGGACCTCGACGGATGGCACCCCCGATATCGCCTACTGAACAGTTTTTATCCTCTTTTTCTCCAAATTCAACACCACACTAACTTTTTCCCCGGAGAGAAAAGAATCTATTCTCGCCCGAGTGTTTGCCCACATAAGCTCAGCAGGATCACCCTCTCCATTTGTTCATGGCAACACAGCACCAATGTAAAGTAGCCCCAAAACCTTGGCCAGGGGCCCATCTGAATTTTAAGTGACCTGTTTGTCCAGTTGAGTGTCCCTGCACATCTCCCTCCTTCTCGCTCCGTCAGTCCTGTAAGGATCGCTTATTTAGGAGGACATACACATATCAAGGGCCTCCTTTCACTCCTCCGACGCCCAGGGACAATATTTCTTATTTTCCATTTGGCTGAACAAACCCGCCCACTGTCACCTCATAGCTCTATAAAAGAGAGCAATAGGGCCTGATGATAAGGACTTGGTCTTAAGACAAGCCTGGCCATGCAGTGTAAAGTCCTCGCCTATGTCGTCCTCCTGCCTCTCATAAAGCATGGTGAGTATTGTGGCATTGCACTCACAGGCTGATTGCAAAGGCTGCATTGTTGTTTTTTCACTTGTTGACTAGGTTTGCACAAGTTTGAGCTTACCAGATAAAACTGGAAATACTGAAGGACTGTTTTTCTTCAAGGCTTGTAACAGGGATGTTTACAGTACAGTTATGCAAAGTGTTACTTTGCTGTGGTGGAAGAAGTATTAGATCCTTAAGTAAAAGTAACATTAGCACACTGTGAAAATACTCCACTACAAGTGAAAGTCCTACATTTAAGACCTAAAGTAAAAGTATGCATCAGCAAAATTTACTTAAAGTATTCAAAGTAAAAGTAACAACTGTACAGTAAAAATGTTGCTGTCAGTGTTTTTGGATTAATATTACTGCTGCATTAATGTGTAAGCCTATGTTGCATTTTACTGCTGTGGATGTTTAAGGTTAGGGCTACATCATGACAATATTGGATTTCCAAGATTTTCATACCATTGATAATGAATTGCTGTGATTTATCAGGGCTTGGATTCAGATACATTCAAAAGACCTCATTTCAATCCAGTTATTATACAAAACGTCTCTTGAACAATTTTTTATTTACACATGATGAGCGTGAAATCTAGTGGCGGCTTGCCAAAAGGCTGCAATATGGCACCACGATCCTACTACCTTCTCCTAAATAATAGTACATTTATTTTTATCATCATTCATATTTTGTTTCAATTTATTAAACATTTTCAAGACAGTTTGTCCTGCCTCTGAATATCATAGTCCAATTAGCGACAGCATCATGTCCTGTTCCATGGAGTACCAACTCTTCCAGGCAATTTTGAACCAGAATAAAATTGCCCAGAAGTGTTGGTACTCTTAGTACCAACCTTGTTGCTCTGATAGACTTTCATGTTAAGGCAATGTTTTCTTTATGCATCCAATAACTGCTGGCACAGCCATGCAATCTCTATGGGTTCCAGGTGGATTTGCATTAACGTGTTTTCATCACAAATAACCTGGTGCCAAGCGAGTAGAATTTTGATGTCCCTAGTTTGGTACATTGACAGCTCTCGTTCTCCACTACCAGCCCAATGCATTTTTAAGTTTTGAAAGATTATGACCTCCCCCCTCATATATCTCTCAGTGGTTTGGTCTGCTGCCTACCTTTTTCAGACCTTCAGAGACTTTATTTCTTTATTTCCTATTTCCGACTAGCAACAGACCAAGTCATCAGGGGGAAAGTGAGAATTACATAAAAGTCTATCATATTGTAGGCTAATTTATTATCCTGAATGCTGCAGGCTGATATCAGTTATGGTCTCTCTCTCATTGTGAGTTTCTGTGGCTACGGGGGTTGCTCTGAAACTTCATGACAACACAGGAAGAGAAAATGGTCGGGGGGTATATAGACAAGCAGCAGACTTTGTAGTAATGATATTGTGTCGTTAGTGTCGCCCCAGGCTTCAGACGCAGACAACGTATAACTGCGGGATGAGAGGCTATACTCCACTGTCCCTCCTCCAAAGTTATTCCCCACTGTTTGTAATCATGCCTCTTCGCCACAAACATTATGAGCCCAAAGTTTTGTGTGGAGAGGGAACATGTTCACACACTTGTTGTTAGCAAAATAGGGATAGACTCCTTCTGGCTGTAATTGGTTGTTTTGACTCTGTGGTGATGGATTCTTGCAAATGGCATTAGGATTAGTAGGAGTAACCAGAGGAACCGGATTTTTTTTTCACAGAGACAACTGTCTCATACTACTGTCAGGATATATAGTGACAGTTTAAGCAAACATTACGTTCAAAGTTACCTACTGAACCTTCGAACAATACCTTGATAGCAGTTTCGACAATGGTTTTCAACATGAGTAATGTTACCACAACTCAGCGGAAATACTCCATCAAAAAAAGTCTTTCTTCAAGCTTTCTCACGGAAAGGCTTTAGGAAGTCAGGAGACGTGGCGTAAAGAGTCCATAAAGGATCCAGGTTTGGTGGATGAATGGGACTGGTACTCGACTTTTTCCTGGGAGATCAGGACTGGTTCCAGTTTGACCTGAAGTTGAATCTAGATTCAGATGCCTTGCTTGATGACTATGGCATTTGCTGTGGAAACCACAGCGGAAACTTCTTATTGTGATCACCATTTCCTCTGTATTTGTAATTATTATGACAAATAGACACTTACCCATCAACATGGAGCATTAGTCATCTCTTTTTATGCTCTCATTATTTCCTTCCTGTCACTTTGCTACATCCATTTGTCACACTTACACAGAGGTGCAACATGAACACTTCACACTAAAGAAAGTTTAGCAGTGCTTGGCTCCATACCTGCTGACAAAGTATTACTTTGTTACTAACTAACTTACTAATTAAGCTCATTGGATGGCCAAACCTGACTGAAAGGCCTTGTATTTACTGATTCAAGGAAGAAAACTGATATTATTGATTTAAGGGTAAAAGAGAGAGTGACTCCTGTCTTGCAGTAAGGGTCATTAATTAGTGCTGTTCAATAAAGGCTCTTAATTTTCTCTCCATGTAAACTTTCTTTCTCTGCTTACAGTGTCTACAACTGAAATACAGGCCAGCCCAAACACAAATGCAACCCTCCCCTGCAATGTGACGTCCCCTCTGTCTATGAAGGGGGTCAAAATAGACAAGTCTCTCATCAAAGTTAGCTGGATAAGTAACGGCACTGACATTGCCTCATTCAGTCAAGGAGCAACGCAAATACAGGACGGTTTCAGTTGGGAAACCAGAGATTTTATCAATGGGGATTTCTCACTGACCATCCTCAGATCTGGTCTGGACCTGCAGGGTGTGTACAAATGCACAGTCAGCTACAACTCCACAATGCTGCACTCCAGTGACGTTACATTTAGTATCCTTGGTATGTCTTTATTCAGTTTTAGAGATTTGATTTAGTGCACATTTAAACCTGAAATCATGTAAAAAGCTGAACATGTGCATTTTAATGCACTCTTGTTCTTTATTTATTCTACTTCTCCGTCTTCTAGCTTCTCCAGCTCTCTCAATCCCTCAGCAGTGGGTGGTGTTAGAAACAGAGAGCCAGTTTAAATGCCATGCAAACGGTTTCTACCCTCCTCCTGTATCTTTCTACTGGACCAGAGATGAGAAAGTGATTCAACCTCCCTACAGCGTTGAAGGTGAACAGACTCCAGATGGCTACTACACGGCTGTAGGCAACCTGAACTTCTCCCCTTCCCGTGAGGACCAAAATGTGACTTTTGGCTGCAAAGTGTCACACTTTGGCAGCTATCAAGAGATGGATTTCCAACTCAATATCACGTGTGAGTGACAAATAATAATAATAATAATAAAGTTCATTTATATAGCACCTTCCCAAAGCAAGGTTCACAAGGTGCTTTACAAAACTACAAACAAGAAATCATGAAAGTGTTTGTCATGAAACAGTGAGAGCAATAGCTCCATCAATAAAACAATAAATAAAATAAAGCAATAAAACACAAACACAGTAATAAAATACTACTATAAACATAAATGTTGTGGGAAGTTAAGCCAAAAGGATCAGAAGAAGGATAGACAATAAAAGTGCCTTTGAAGAGATAGACTTAATCATCTTAGCCTCCTCCAGAAGCTTGTTCCAAAGTGTAGGGGTCCTGATTACAAGTTCTTTGGCACCTTTATTTTTAAGTCTGGATGTAAGAACTACTGGAAGAGCAGCATTTCAGGACCTTAGGGTGCATGGCAGCACAAGTGGAGTTAAAAGGTCAGAAATATAGCTTGGGCCAAAACTGTGCCGGGCTTTATTAGTGATTTAGTGAAGTATTTTGCTTTCACTTTCTGGTATGAAATCCTGCATTTTGGAGAGTTAATTTAGTGAGACTTTTTGTTGCAGACGGAGAAAAGGTAGTTACAATAATCTTGCTGCGATGCAGTAAAAGCATTAATGATTGTTTTAGAAATGGCTCATTTTAACAATTTTCCCTAAACTGGAAAAGACATGAATGTATGAGAGATTTGATGTGGCTGTTCAAAGTGAAGTTGCTGTCAATTAAAACACCAAGGATGGAAGTTATTGGGATCACCACAAGGTATCGTCTGCATAAAAATAGAAACTGATGTTGCGTGATCACCTGAGATGTCCCAATGGCAGCATAAAAAATGTGAACAGAACAGGGCTGAGCTCTGAACCCTGAGGAACCCCACGATGCAGCCATGAGGTGGAAAAGCTAGACTCAGCAATACTAATACACTGTCTGCAAGGTATGACTTAAACCATACCATGCCACCAATGGCCACTCATTGCTCTCATTGGGAAAAGAGGAAGGTCATTCGTGGCCCTAAGAAGGGCTGTCTCCATACTGTGGTGAGCTCTAAAAGGAAGATGAAAAGATCCCAACATAGAGTTATAAATTTTTAAACCTAAAAGTTGATTTGCAACAATCTTCACCTTTGATTAACTTTGATTGACTTTGATTAATAAAGGAACTTTACATTATGACTGAAGACCACAATGACTTTTCTTTGATGTAGAAGTAGAATAGCCTCGTCCGTACATCATTATAGTACAAACTGTGAGACTAATCTGATTAAGTTTATGATGAAGCCAAAATTTTTCAATAGTTTTTCTTTTTCTGTCTTCAGATATCCCTTCTGTCAGACTTTCTGTAATTCCCTCAAGGTCCAGCATAATTCCTCTCACTCTTTACTGTGATGTGGAGAGTTTCTACCCAGAGGAAGTGTCTGTGTCCTGGCTTCAAAATGGTACAGTCGTTCCTGAGCCCCCTGCCATTGAGCAGAACCCAGATGGGACTTACAGAACCAGACGCTATTATACTTTGAGCCCCGAGCAGAGAGAGCAAGGTGGAAAGGTGGAGTGTGCAGTAAACCAACCTGGGGTGGTGCGCCCGGCTAGTGGCTCTGTGAACCTAGAGAAACTGGATCCACAAGGTACGATTTGAACTTGAATATTTGACATCACCCATAAAAACAAGCTAAGAGTGCAATCACTGGTGTGGTTTTTTTTCAGTTTGAATGATGGTTTTATGGTAAAGCCCCTAAAATCTAAAACTGGTTTGGAGCAAAGTCTGAGAACCACCACTGTCCTACTTTTGGAGTTTGGAGACAGTTGCAGTATTTTGTCCAACGTGTGTATCCAGTTCTTGATACTTTAAATTTAATCTGTTCGTGTGTCACTCTTCCTCTCAGATGAGCCTCTGGTTTTGACTAAATCAGCCAAAGCATCTGTTGCTATGATGTGTATTTCTGTGGTGCTGGTCTTCCTACTCTGCTTTGGCTTCTCTTGGAGAAGAAGGGATGGTAAGACAGAACCTCCCTTCCAATTATGTATTTGTGACCCTCATCACAAACGAACACCTTCACTCACTGACTCCTTTGTCTCAATTATTTCTCCCCTCACTCAGAGAAACTGAAGTCTCTGAGTGTTTCAGGGATCATCCTCCCTCCACGCGTGATTGTAGGTCGAAAGGGCAGAGTGTCAGTGAGCATTGAGGGCAGAAGGGTGGACCGAGTCCAGACTGCATGGTTCCTCAATGACACCCCTATCTCCGACACTTCACTCACAGGTATGAAAGCTTACACAAATCCACATAACTAGCAGTTACTGGTTAAGAATTCTTTGACCGCACTGACCTGGGTCAGTAATCACAATATTTTTTGCATATTTGTCCTTAGTTCCTAATGTGTGGCAAATTACTTCTTTAAAGCTACTGAAGAGGAAGTAAAAGAGAGGGGTGGGGCTAGACATAGGAAATAAAATGTGATTGATCTCATAATAATACATTAACGTGAATGATGGCACATGAAATATCTTTTATTTACATCCAGCTACTCCTAATATATGTACCATGTTTTCTCTTTTACACTTAATTCTGCTAACAATTTACAACCTTATGCACATAGGAACCTCCAAAGCTAACTTTAACTGCCTCTATAACCCTCTAACCACCATCCATCTCCCCTATGGTCTAACACTCACCTCCCCAGTGTCAGAGAAAGGTCCTCTGCTGCCCTCCAGAGACGAGAAGAGATACTACAAGCTGCACACTCAGGGGCCGCTGCAGTTATCTGGAGGTGGCCCTCAACAGCTGATCTCCTCCCTCACATTTATCCCCCAGTTATCTATCCACAAGGGGGCAGTGTTTAAGTGTCAGGTGTCCTACATGGGCAAAGATAAGATTGTGGCGGAGAGGGTGTCGGAGAAGTTTACCATTCTGTGTAAGAAAATGTTTTCTCTTATTCACATTGCCTTTACTTTTCTAGGATTTTTTACAATTGGCACAATAGAAATGTTGTCATTTGTCAATGTTGTAAATGTTGTCATTTAGCTGCTCCAGAAGTATCAGAAATCCAGCTGGCAGAGACACCAAATGACTCTGGTAAGGCAAACAGTCTTTTTATTTTTATTGAAGTTCAGTACATGTAAAACCTTCCAGGTTGTGAGAGGTAACATCCCTGCAAATTCTTCCAGATGTCATCAGCATGACAGTATGGGCAACACATTTCCATCCGGATGTCATTACCTTCCGCTGGTTCTGCCAGGGGAGTGAGCTGAGCCCTGTGGCTTCCCAGGCCTCGTCCTCCCCTCATCCCAATTCTGAAGGCTTATTTTCAGCCTTCAGTCAGTGTAAACTGCCCCGGAGTGAACTGGAAAAGGGAGGCACTAAAGTGTGGGTCAGTGTCCACCACATTACCCTGAAGCAGCCGGTCACCCGTGAGACCAGAGGTAAGAAAGAGGTGAAGAAAAGTCATGAAACTGAACAGTATATGTTAAACATAAAAATGAAAGCTTAAATCCCCACTTTATCCCAAACAGGCTTCATCAAGAGGCCGTGTGTGTCCGAAATTGTCAGCTCCATTTCTTCCCCTGATCAGACTTTGACCTTTGGATGTGAAATCACAGATTTCCACCCTCCAAACATATCAGTCACCTGGCTGAAGCTCAGAGACGGAGAGCAAGATGACAGAGAGGATGAGGTGATAGAGGGAGGAGAGATGTGGGGCCCCATACAGGCCCCAGATTCCAGACTCTACAGGGCTACAGCCACTCTGAAGAGAAGGGCAACAAATCAGGAGAAAAAGGAGATAGGAGGAGGGGTTATTTGTAGAGTGGAGCACTGTTCCCTGCTCGAGCCTATTGAGAAACACTGGAGAAATGTTGACATGGGTATGAATCATGATGTTATCCTTACACTATGAAAGCTATTCCTACAATATATGAACCTAAGGAAAATAACAATAAATGCACATGCTTTTATGTGCTTTTATTCACTTACACTCTCTGTTTGTTTTCCCTTAGTTGCTCCCTCCATTCCTCCATCGATGTCGGTCTGTTGGAGCAGTGAAGGAGTTGGTGTGTTCTCTCTCCTGTTGAAGGGAGGTCACCCCAAGGTTAAGTTACTCTGGGCAGCGGGAGGATCCACTCTTTCACCACTGGTGTCCAATGAGACAGAGGAGATAGGAGACGACGGACAGTGGGAGCTGAAAAGTGTGTGCGCCCTGGAGAGGTCCACAAGCCTGCCAAGTCAGAATAAAAAACAGCTGGAGAGACAGAAGAATGGACATGCAATAAGTACTTGTCATTACTATATATGCATGTATCATGTTTTAAAGAATGGTAGAGAGTTCAGAAGACATTTTATTAGGCACCATCTGCTCCACTAGCCATGTATTTTCTCATAGGTAGATTCTTTCATTAGTCCTTCTAAAAAATAAATATGACTACACTTTTTCTTTCAATAGAGGGTCTAAAATATCTTACTATCTTACTGTAACATTTGTGAGTAACATTTCAGAAAAGCTTAGTTTTAAGATAAAAATGCAACTACAGATCCTGTGGCTCTGGAGGAGTTCGCTTAAGTCTGGGAAAATAACCCTGGTGGTCAGCAGGGTATTATTGGGCTTCCTTTCAAAGTCTACAAGTTTTTAATGGGACGTCTGTGCTACAAACTGGGGGGGCATGGGGTTCAAAAAACAAGAGAATTTACTTGGTGGGTGGCATCTCATTAAACATGCTGTTCCTGTTGCATTATGGGAAGTGTAGGAGCCAGCATATATTTATTGGAGCTTGAAGCACATTGGGAACAAAAGTCAGAATATCCCAGCCTCTTTTTATCGTTCTTTCGTTGATTTGTCTCTTGCAACACAGTTTTATAGAAGTGCAATTTTAAATTGAATATCCTTTAAAACATGTCACGAAGGTAGAGTTTTATTTAGTATGTATACTTATAAGGTGTGCAAACTTGATTTACAATAAGATCTTAATTGACCCTTAATTAACCCTTACTTCTGAAGTACCTTTTTGCAACTTAGTTGATGTTGCATACCCAACACTATGGCCCTCTGATGCACCTTGGATGTGCAGAAAGAAAAATTACATACAAATTTGTCCAAACTGGCAAATAGAGTATTCCTTTTTTCTATTACAGAAAAAAAGTATAAAAAGTTTTACATTGTATTTCTGTATAAACAACTTTTTGAGTGTTGGTGTTGTTTGCATTTTGTCTGGTGTCACTTACTACAGAAACAAAAGCTGCTGTCACAGACCCGGATGCTGAGGGAATAGACTACATTGATGAAAAAGTGGACGGAGAAAATAACACTCACAGGGATGAGGAAACAAAGTCGGAAGTGGATGATGACAGTGACAAAGAACGAGAGGAAGACCCGGGTGCGCTGCATATCAACAGAGTCAACTTGAGGAGGAGTGCAAGAGAAAACGAGAGAGCGCGTTTGAGAGTCTGTGTGGAGATCACACACCCTGCACTCAAGCTTCCTGTTTATCGAACCTGGACAGGTATAAGCATACAGAATACATAACGCCATCTGTTAGTTGAATGTCATTTTTAAACATACGTGCACACCACAGTCTACATCATGAAAAACCCTTACTAAAGTCATAAAATGTGTTAGATTGAGTGAAAGATTACTTTGGGGGGTCATTTCAGCTTAAAAGTGACACTCAACAGGAAGTTTGTTCATGCTGATCTTGTGTACTCTCTTTCAGAGCCCTATGAGGAAATTATATCTTCTGCATGAAAACCCTGATGTGTGCAAGAGTCCCTCTGCTGTCTCACTTATAATACTTCTAATATAGTAAAGTAGTATTCATGTTTCAACAGTATCCAACTGTCTTTAATGTGATCAACAAGTGGTTTTGCTTCCAACATTTTTGGTGTATTTATTTACTTTATATTCTTAATCTGTCATCCATTACTTGGTTTCTAACTCAATCATTTTAAAAAATGTTCGTATTTTTGTACAAAGAATTTTATGATAAAATGGAAAATAATAACATTCTTTGGAGAGATGTTTGCTTGGATTCTCTTTTTGTGTCTATGAAAATGGGTCAACAGGCAAAGTAACTGTTGTTCTCTTCTCTGGTGAGTGAGATATCAGTTATTGGTCAACCACTGAAATAAGTTCTCTTTTTAAAACATAGCCTACTTCTGTTTTTTTCTTTTGCACGCTGACCACAGAAATGTCACTTCACAGTGCTGAGCAGAGGATGTGTTGCGTGGTTGAACTGACTAATTAAGATGTTTAGTTCTTCACTCATCAGTAAACCATATGCAACCCCTGTAGTGGGCCTTAACTGATCAAGGGTCCGAATATTAAGGGGTGTCCACAAAGATTACTATCTGTTTGTTTATAAAGGGAAGTTGGCCCTAATGACAGTCGCTCAGGGCAAAATCAGTTGCCCAATGCTGTAGATAAAAATCCGGTGTCACACATTAACTCAGAAACCACACACACTGTCCTGCCTTATCAGAAGCTCTGCGCATATCCGCAAACTCTGCAACGCGTAGGCTTGATGCACCGGCGACTCAGCTGTGTTAATCACCCTCTTCCTCATAATGATACACCGGACATATATGTCATTATACGGAACTAAACTGTGACTTGCAGGGGAGGTGTCCAAACCTGGTCGCGTTTGGATGGAGTTTGTTGTCGAGTTTTTGATCAACCTCGAGTTTGGAAATTAAACAGACAGGCTGGTTTGATTTGTCAACACGGTCACACGCAAAGGGAATTAAGACTGATGGTCAGAGAGTCGCGGACTAGGAAGTTTTGAAGATGGACCCCGAGAGTCCTGTTTCCAGGATGGAGAGGACTTTGTGGACATTTTGGGTGAGCCGCTGCAACTGCTTTAATTTTAATGTTAGAGGCACTGAAATGTAGATGAAGTCTCTATCTCTTTATTCACACGCACACACACACACACACACACACACACACACCCACACACACACACACACACGTCCCTTTAAATAATGAAGAACAGCACTGACGAAGCAGTTTGTTCAGGGTGTGAAAATATAGCCCACACTATAGTTTCACAAGTATGTGGACACCCACACATCCCATCACTATGTGAAGTTGCTTTCCACAATCTTTTTGAATTTTGTAAGGGATTTGTTATTTATGCTTTAATTTACAGGTCTGTTAATTCCTCCACAATTTTCGAATAATTTCAGCAACCTGTCCTAGAAAAAAATCTGTAATTTGGTACTAATTTTACAGAAATTAGAGACAAAGAAAAAAACATTTATTTTGATGTTGACTGCAAACATTTCTGTGGACTAACTGCACATTTCTGCCTCATCATCTGACCTGGTGTAAACTTATTTTAATGAGTCGACCTTACACAAGCTTATAGCATTAATTTGAATTGATATTTGATGTTTCACAACTTGAACACCATCTGTATTTTGCCTATAATTGATGCAAAATTACACAATTTATCCTATGAAATTATTAGGAATTTATGGACCTGTAAAAAAAAAAGTGTTACAAATACATTTTACCCCCTTCAGCCACAAGAGAAATTTTGGCACTGATGCTGGATGTTAAGGCCTGGTTCATAGATAGTGTTTCAGTAGACATTTTCAAGAGAAAACACACATCATGTAACAAAGAACATTGATGATGGTTGTATTGCATTCAGGAGTGTAGTGTTTCATGGCTCTGCTCAATGACAATGTTCCCAAACACAAAGCAAGGGCCATAAATGGTTTTCTCAGTTTAGTGTGGAGGATCTTGACTGGCCTTGAAGCCTGACTCAACCCCTATGGGGTGAATAGACCTTTTTCACAGGAGGTGTAACTAGTATCATTAATTATGAATGCAATATATTTTTTTGGCCTGGGGACAATACAGTAAGCTGTGAACACAACACTGACATCTTATAAAGTAAGTGTGGCAAATACATTACCTATGACTCCTCAACATTATCATTTATATGGAACCAATTATGGCCCTTGCTTTGTGTTTGAGAACATTGTTATGATGAAATGGGAAAGGGCCTTCCAAAAAAATGTTACAACAAAGTTGCAAGAATACTATTAATATTAGTTATTAATTATTATAATATATAATATTATATAAAATAGCCTTGTATGCTGTAACTTTAGGATTCCCCCTAACTGGAGCCGCTGTGCATCTAGAAGGTATTCACAGCATTTCACTTTTTCCACATTTTATTATGTTGCTTTTTTCTTTTTTCATTTTATTTCAAAAGATAAAAAACGCCTCAGACCAAAGGTGAAAGAAGGTAAATGACTGGTATCCATATACCTTTGCCAATATAGTTTAGGTATAATAATTTAGAATATTTTTAAAACTAACACAACAAATGCACATGGTATGCATGATGAGAAAACAAGGTGAACCAAAGAGTGATTTATTTGAATGGACTGTAGCAATTTCACAAGACAAATTATGTAAAAAACTTAAAATATATATAGAACAAATGTTGATTAATACATAAATAAGTCAAACGTCTCCCTTTCTTTCTTTCTCAGTACTACGTAACCGAAGCTGTCAACAGATTCCTCAGGCCAGAGCCCACTGACATCGTGAGCAATGACCCAAACTCCTCTCAGGAATCTGCAATTGAGAGTGAGCCTGCTAATCATGCAGAGGGTGATGCTAGCGGAAGGGGAGTCGATGAGGAACTTGCGACAGCCTCTCTGCTTAACCCATCTCGGCCAGCTGTTGCCTGGGAACTTTGCACCACAGACATCGACTTAGGGCCTGATGAGGAAAGCATAGAGTGCGAAGCCCAGTGGAGCAGAGGCAGGGAGAGCAAAGTATCTGAGGAAGGTGTGGAAACAAATGAGGAACAGTTCACACAAAAGGAAAGTAGTGATGCAGGGCTTCCCATTGCTAAAGATGCAAAAGAAGACAAACAAGAAGAAAATGGAGATCCGAGATTGTACACTCATGGACAAGATGAGATGCTGAAGAATGATGAGCATGAAGAACATGTGAGCACCAGGCCTCCAAGACTTACAGGTGATGCAATGAGTGAGGAGATAGAGAAAAGCAGAAGAAAAGCTGGTGATGAGGTGGAGACCGAGAGGGCAATGACCCCGGATGATCATCAAAAAAGGGATGAAAACATGGGAAATATCCAAATAAAGGAAGAAGATGATAAAATGCACCACATAGATGAACAAGATTTGGTGGCAGAAGACACTGAGGTAAAACTCTGTACAATCTCTGATTTGAGTCTAGAAGAGGATGACATGCATATAGAAGAGGCAAAGTTGCAGAGGGACGAAGCAGATACAGAGTTGACGCATGAGGAAGTGCAAAGCAGTGATGGTGTTTTACTGCTGGTCTCTGAAAATGAAAACAAATCTGATGAGGGAGCAAGGCAGGTTGAAAATCAGCTCTCAGTCTGTGAAAAGTTGACTGATGACAACCAAGATCTCAAGGGAGACCAAGGCTTTACTTCACTGCAAACTCAATTACAAATGGTCCACAACAAAGGTGGGATTGTCCCTGAGGATGAGCTCAGTGTTGTTGGACAAGAGCACGTGATGGCTCACAGAAGTGAAAGTGATAAAGCCGAGGATGAGAAAGAGGAGGAAGGCGAGAGCACATTGGATGAGAGGGAGCAGGGCGCTGTCATTGGGGAAGAAAATGGGAATGAGGCTGAAAAAAAACAGACAGCAGATGAAGTGCTGGGGCAAGAAGACACTGAAACAGTTACAGAAGGCCGTCAAGAAGAAGACATTTTAACATGCAGGGAAAAAATCAGGCAGAATGCTGAAACAGAGCTGCACACAGATGAATTCACATATGAAGAAGAAGAAGAGGAGGATGTGGCTAAGGACACTGAAGTCCAAACCAAAACAAGAGAAACTGATGATGTTGGAACAGAAAACTCAGATGTGACAACAACAGAGACTTCAGGAGATGGGAGATTTTTTGATGAATGTCAAGTAGAAGAGGAGAGGCTCTCCAGTGACATAGGAAAGAAAGAAAGTTACATGGAAATAGAATGTACTACCACCACAGTTGAGCCTGAAGGCGAGACTGGACAGGAAATAAGCGGAGAGTTTCAAAATATTGCCCATGGAATATGTGAAGGCCAGCTTGTTGTGTTGCAGGAGCTAAATTCTCCAGCATACGAGGAAACACAAGAGGGAGTTCCTGAATGCAACAATGAGACTGGGCCAGATGAAAATACAACACAATGGTTCCTGGAAGTAGGAGATTACAAGGAAATCCAGACCACCCAATTACCAGAAGAGGTGGGGAGGAAAGAGCCTGAGAGCCTTCAAAACAGTCCTGGAGCTGACTATTCAGTGGTGAGGGAGCATATGGAAGAGAAAAAAGACAACACAGAAGATATTAAGAATAGCTTTGATTTGGTTGTGGAGGAGCATGCAGGAATACCGCGCCTTACTGATGCTGAATTGCCACAAGAAAAGGAGAAACCACTTGTTGAATCTGTCATTCAAGAGTCAGGACTTTTCTTTGAGGAAGAGGAAGAAAAGTTGTCGGTTGACTCAATGAAGACGGAGGTCGAACACTCTGAGAAGGAATTTGAGAGCGAAGTCGGCTTAAAAGATGAGGCTGACAAGACAACAAAAGAGCTGCAAGCTTCTGAAAATGAAAACAAGTCTGATGAGGGAGCAAGGCAGGTTGAATATCAGCTCTCAGCCTGTGAAAAGTTGTCTGATGACAACCAAGATCTCAAGGTGGAGCCAGGCTTTACTTCACTGCAAACTCAATTACAAATGGTCCACAACAAAGGTGGGATTGTGCCTGAGGATGAGCTCAGTGTTGTTGGACGAGAGCATGTGATGGCTCACAGAAGTGAAAGTGATAAAGCCGAGGATGAGAAAGAGGAGGAAGGCGAGAGCACATTGGATGAGAGGGAGCAGGGCGCTCTCATTGGGGAAGAAAATGGGAATGAGGCTGAAAAAAAACAGACAGCAGATGAAGTGCTGGAGCAAGAAGACACTGAAACAGTTACAGAAGGCCGTCAAGAAGAAGACATTTTAACATGCAGGGAAAAAATCAGGCAGAATGCTGAAACAGAGCTGCACACAGATGAATTCGTGTATGGAGAAGAAGAGGAGGATGTGGCTAAGTACACTGAAGTCCAAACCAAAACAAGAGAGACTGATGATGTTGAAACAGAAAACTCAGATGTGACAACCACAGAGACTTCAGGAGATGGGAGATTTTTTGACGAATGTCAAATAGAAGAGGAGAGGCTCTCCAGTGACATAGGAAAGAAAGAAAGTTACATGGAAATAGAATGTACTACCACCACAGTTGAGCCTGAAGGCGAGACTGGACAGGAAATAAGCGGAGAGTTTCAAAATATTGCCCATGGAATATGTGAAGGCCAGCTTGTTGTGTTGCAGGAGCTAAATTCTCCAGCATACGAGGAAACACAAGAGGGAGTTCCTGAATGCAACAATGAGACTGGGCCAGATGAAAATATAACACAATGGTTCCTGGAAGTAGGAGATTACAAGGAAACCCAGACCACCCAATTACCAGAAGAGGTGGGGAGGAAAGAGCCTGAGAGCCTTCAAAACAGTCCTGGAGCTGACTATTCAGTGGTGAGGGAGCATATGGAAGAGAAAAAAGACAACACAGAAGATATTAAGAATAGCTTTGATTTGGTTGTGGAGGAGCATGCAGGAATACCGCGCCTTACTGATGCTGAATTGCCACAAGAAAAGGAGAAACCACTTGTTGAATCTGTCATTCAAGAGTCAGGACTTTTCTTTGAGGAAGAGGAAGAAAAGTTGTCGGTTGACTCAATGAAGACGGAGGTCAAACACTCTGAGAAGGAATTTGAGACGGAAGTAGGCTTAAGAGATGAGGCTGACAAGAAAACAAAAGAGCTGCAAGATGGGACTGAAGAGCTTTTGGTTGAATTTGACACAGATGAAGGCCTATGTGATTCCAAAGAAGTTGAGGCTGCTGAAGAAGGCCATGAGACGACAGGTGCTGCAGCAACAGAAGTACAGAGGATGACAGAGATCAGCTTCTTTCAGGAGTCGGTAGATGCCATAAACTCAGAGCAAAACAGCAACACAACGCTTTCTCTACTAGACGACATGACTGAATCTGGATTCCCAAAACAGTCAGACGGTAATGAGCCTAACCTACTTGAAGAGAGTGCTGTAGAAATACAAGATGCAGGGATAGACATGGAAGAAACGGGTTATAGAGTTGAAGAGGATGCAGCAGAAGATGAAATGCAGAACCAAAATGTGGTGGAAATGTTAAATCTGCAGGTAACGGGAATGGCAGCTGAGGTAACCACAGGAAGGAACGAAAAAGAAAATTCTTTGATTGCAGAATCTGAGTTGTCTAGAGCACTGGAGCCACTGGAGACAAGAAATCTAATATCAGACGAAGCAATTGACATAAGCAACGCCAAGCTGTTAACAGATGTAGAAGTAGCTGATGTATCATCAACAACCGAGTCCAAACAACAAGATTTGACTATAATAACAACAGATGATATGGAAAATGTGACAGTGTCAGAGGGGAGTCACGCTGAAGAAACAGTTAGCTCAATAAGTGGACATGAAGATGTGATCGATGAAGAAATCCTTGACTTGTGGCTACAGACGGCGTTGCCAGAGGATACTGATGGCATGAAACAACAAGAAGTGAGTGGACAACAAATGGACACGGAAATAGAGCCGTCAAATGAGGAACAAGATGGAATCTCACTAGTGCAGACAGAGAAAGATAAGCAGCTTGTGGATTCATATGCAGAGAAGTATGAAGTAGTGAGTGACACAGATATGTCTTCATCAACAGTAGAGTCTGGATTTTTGGACCAGTCTCTCTGTGAATGGGGCACACAAAACAATGAGACTAAGCTAATGAAATCAACTAGCACTGGGTCAATTCAAGGCAATTATGACTTATTGGCTAATATGTCAGAATCAGCAAACATCTCTGAATTCTCTACACAACAAGTTATCTCTGGATCTCAGGATTCATTGATGGAGGAAACGGCTGTGACAGGGCGATCATATGTGGCTCACCCTGATTCAAGAGCTGCATCGTCAGAGGATGAACATCTAAACCAAGAATTGGATAAATCACAAGAAAGAGCTGAAAAAGTGGAAACTGAAACTGGATCACGGAAAGAGATTGATGCTGAGGTAACAGACCTGGCACGGGATGCTGCCTGGAAAGACACAGAAGAAGCAGATGTTCAGTCGCTGACAGAAATAAGCGCTCCTTTCAAAGTCGAGGAAACAAAAGTCAAAGATGAGGAAACAAAAGTCAAAGATGAGCCTCTTGAGATGTCTGCATGTGATTCTCCAGATGAAATCAAACACGCTGAAACAAGACAACCTATAAGTGGCTCCGAGACTTTGTCAGTGGAGGGAAATGTGTCAGAATCTGTTTCACAAGGTGATACCTGCACCGAATCTGAGAAGTTATTGAAGTTGCACTCAGTGGACAAACCACAGCCCGGATGGTTAGAAGACATTGCTGACTCATTACCTGGACTGAACAGGGCTGAGGTGCCGACGACAGAGTCTGGAAATCAAATGGAGGTATATAATTTTATTAACCCTAAAAATCTATAAAACCATAAATAAAATGGGACAGGATTCATAACCTAGAGAGATGGTGTCACTTAAGCTCTTTTGGTCATTGCAGGTCGGCGCCTCTGTGCTGGACTTTACTGCACAAAGGTCAAGAATTGCTGTTAAAAACCGTCGTGTAAGGCCACCCAAAGATCCCCGCTCCCTGCTGCACATGCCTTCAGTGGATCCCACACCCTCTTCACATCTGCCAGTCAAAGTCCCTCCAGGTGTGCCTTTGGGAGGCTTGGGCATTGGAATAAAGCTGCCTGGTAGGTCACTTACTAAACATGGAAAGCCACTACCTTGTGTCTTTAATGTCCACTTATTTTTCATAATCTACATACATTATTTTTTTTAAGGGATTGGTGCAGGTTTTCCTGTTTTAAAAAAGACACGACAGGTGGTGAGAGATGAAAATAGCCAAGAAAACCTCCCACAGGTACAATTAATCATCTTTAAATACCACTTTTCTCATATGACGAGATATGTACATTATAAAAATGATGCATTATCAACAGGAACCTGAGACAAAGCCAGAGGAGAAGAGTGACACTCCCAAGCAAGAGGAGGCACAACCCAAACCTAAATGGATGCCACCAAAACATCCAGGGTAAAGTCTCAGACATTGACAACAGTCATTGACAATATTATTACCAGCATCATGTGTTGTTGTGTGTATTTTCTGATACTTAGTTTTTTCATGTGTCCTTAGATTTGGAAATCCACTTATGTCTGAGCTGAAGACCAAACTGAAGAAAACCACGAAAGAGTGAGAAGAAGATGACTAAAATGCTTTGTGTTAATATCTGAATGTAAAATATAAATTGCTTTATTTTTTATGTGTATATCAAACTGATTACAGTGATGAACGGTTCATTGTGACAATTAAGTTTAACTTGTTGTAATAAAGCTTCACTGTAAATGGAATGGTATTTCCCTGTACAAACACAGTTAATACCCAGCTCTGCTGGGTTCTTAGCAAACACAATCATAATAGCCCCAAATCTGAATCAGCCAAACAATAACAGACTAAAACAATAAAAAGTCATCTGCTTAGGGAGCAGCAAATACAAAACTAAGATCACTGAGAGTGAAGGAACTAATAAACAGTGCTATTACAGTGAAGTGATTTTAGTGAAGTGATTTCTGCAATCTTGAGCCTGCATTATCGTCAACAGTGGATATTCCTTTAAATCTCATTTGTCCTACAGATGGGTGACAAAAGCAAATACATATCAAGTGTTTGGCCACAATGAGCCTCTAGGCCAGGCTTCAGTGATTTGGTTTGATGATCAGAATCAGAATCCAAATCAGCTTTGTTTGTAAGGTATTTGTACACATACAAGGAATTTGACTCTGGGTTGTACAATGCTCACAATGTGCTTACTTATACAGTAATGCAATAACAATAATACAGTAATAAATAGAGAACACATTTTTACACACCATAATAAACAAAACAGATAGATTGAGACAATAGTGCAATGAGCAGAGTGCAAAAATTGCAGGAGTAAATTTTTATTACCATTATTATTATTATTTACATGTCGGAGGTGGATGTGATATGCAGGTGCACATACACAGACAAGCATACATGTACACAGTGTGCTGAGTGTAAAGATTGCTGGAATAAATAAGTATTATGTGTGGTGTTATGTACATTTGACAGGTGGATTTGGTATACAGTACATACAATATACAATATGACAATTTGAATAGTATGAACAGCTCTGAAATGGTGAAAGATGAATGAATAAATGATAAGTGGTAGCCACTAAACAGGTGGCTGAATAGGGGCAGAGTTACCGGGTTATTGCACAGGAATTGTTCGTGACACTGTGAGTCAGAGTCAGCTGTTCATCAGAGTCATGGCTTGTGGGAAGAAACTGTTCCTGAGTCTGTTGGTTTGGGGCGTACAGTGCTCTGTAACGCCTACCGGAGGGGAGAAGTTGGAACAGGTTGTGTCCGGGGTGAGATGGATCTGCAATGATGTTTCCTGCCCATTTCCTGACTCTGGAAATGTTGTATCAGTCCTGAATAGAGGGCATGCAGGTTGGCACCAATGATATTTTCTGCAATCCTGACTGTCTGTTGTAGTCTATCCCTATCCTTTTTGGTGGCAGATCCAAACCAGACAGTGATGGATGAGCAGAGGACAGACTCCATGATGGCTGTGTAGAAGTGGATCAGCAGCTCCTTAGGCAGGTTGAGCTTCCTGAGCTGGACATAGGAAGTAGCCTACATCCTCTGCTCAGCCTTCTTGATGATGGTGGTGGAGACACATTGCGACATCAAGTGACTTTGAAGGCTACAACATATGATTGACATGTTTTTTATACTTCAGTAAACCCTTGTGTTCTTTGTACGGAAGCATGTGCATTTCTTATGCATTTTTTCCAATTAAACAGGTTTCCTTAATTTGCCACCCATACTATCATGATAAATCAATATTGAGTTGAGGTTTTCAAAGGTATTTTCAAAGTGCTTTGATGCACAACATGAACACATTTAACACTAACATGTTTTCCCACTAGGCAAAAGACTAAATTGATGAACCTTTTCTAAGTTAGTATTTGTATTGTCACCACAATGAACAAAAACCAAAGTTAACATCTATAAATTGATCTGGGAAATTGAAATAGGAAGTAGAATTATTTTAACAATCATAATACAATAATGACTGACAGAAACAGTCAAATGTTCTGTAATAATTTTCATGAAGAGTATTTCCAATCTTACAGAGGACAGAAAAGACAGGCTTGTATTTCTATCCAGTTTGATCTAAACAGTAGATGGCAGTATTGCCTAATGTGTGTACGTCACTCCCTCTGAAACACACGAAGAAAAAAACTTTCAACTGTGATTGGTTGGACCTATCCAATACGTGTGAGGCAAACTGACATTTTAAACCAAAGCGGCGCTCCAGTAGTTGTCCAATGAACTTTTTTTTTATGTTACTCTGCCTCTTAGTTGATGTCAACATTATCGGATACGTGTTTCGTTCAACATAGAACGATTCTAATTTTACGAACATAAACTCCCCAGTGAGAAGTGCCCGCTGCGATAGGTAAGCAAAAGGTTTTTTCCGTTCAAATAATTGACGTTATCAAGCTAATATTTGCTAAAAACAACATCGTTAGTGTTTTTTTCAGTTTGAAACGGGGCCATGTTGTGCAATAACTTATATGTTAAGTAGCCGTCTGTGATCCTGCTAACTTTAAAAACTCTGAAATTACGATGTATCTGTTAGCTAACGTCCATCTAATTTGTTTTCTATCGAACTAACAACGTAAACTGATGTTCGTTAACGTTAACTTACTTGTCAAACAGCCTCAGTACGTCCTTACTACTATGGACTTGAAAAGATACTTTCAGTGCTAAATTAACTTATATGGATGACACTGCTCTGTGCTCTCATCGTTTGGCATTATTTTATAATTCAAAGTGATTGTTTTTTTTATTTTCATGTGTCTTTTTGTGGCCATTTGCCATTTTCACTAAGATTAGTTTGTGCTCACAAACACACTCCAGTGGTAAAGCCATTTCGATGTCAGAGCTGGCAGTAATTATGACATATTGGCACAATCTAAATGAACATATCTAGTCATTTAAATGTAAAACTGTTATGTATTCATTACAACGTTTAATCCACAGGCTGCATACAAAGAAACTGAGAAGACAGCTGAAACTTCTGAGTAGTGTGCCCTGTCTCAAAAACAAAACAAGAAAATCTGGTTTTCCTAGTGTGGAAGCAAAAGATAAACCATCTATCATGGCTACTGAGACACCTGTGCAAACCTCTGATGAGGCTGATGAGTCCCGTGAAAATATTCCCCCTGGAGACACTACTGCAGCTGGGACTTCAAAACTCAAGGTCCAACTAGGAGATGTGGTAGAATCTTCCTCTACACAGCCAAGTGGAGAAAATGAGCCTCTCTCTGACACTCGCACCTTTTCAACCCCAGCTACGACAAGCAGCCATGGTAGAGTCAAGGCAAAGTCACGAATCTCTGGTCTCCAGTCTGCTCTAACACCAATTTTAAAATACTTAAATATTCGCAATAAAGGTTCATCTCCAGAGCCTTTAAAACATGGAAACAATTCTAATCTGTCTGGTTCCTGTTTTTCTTTAAGTTGTACCACAAATACTAAAAAAACAACTGGAGGTTCTAGCCAGCATCCCAACTCAGATTTCCACAGTAGCCATTTTGGCCAATCATCAGGTGACATAAATTCTCCTGTGTACTGGCTGCATGACGAATGCTTGCCAGAAATCACCCTCCTTGATGATACATGTGACTCCATGATGCAAGTGACTAGACTTGATTCCCCTCTTCCTGACGGAGTGCCTGCTACACCTGTAACAGCTGGGTCTGTGAACAGCACATTTTCCACCCTCCAGCCTAGTTCAGCTGAGAAGGAATATGAAGACCACCCTGCTGAACTGTCAAAACATCATGAGTCAATAGCTAATACAGACTCTGATGCTGAGATAGTTGCCCCTCACAAGCGCAGAGATGCTCCTGAGCACTGGTTGGATGACAAATTTTTCCCAGAAATTACTCTCCTTCATGTTACACATGATTCAGAGCTATCACCAGGAGTGGAATTATCCTCTATGGAGGTCAAACAGGATATTTCACTAGTTGAAAGCGTGCAAAACATCATGCCTTCCTCAGAGCTCTGTGTGCAACTTGTGGCAGAATCTGCCAGACTGGACATGATTCAGAATGAACAGTTGTCAAGAACTATTGATGGCAATGTCACCTGCACCTTAAGCTCTTTTGGTGAAGACTCTGATCCGAAGGGTGTGGGGGAAAACATAATGAAGGCTACCTTGGAAGGAACTCGGGATATTTCTATGGACAGTGTTTTAGAAAACAGCAGGCGCTCATTGGAACCAAGTGGACAAAAAATGGTCAAGATTCAAACATCAGCTGAGGACTCATTCAGTAACCATCCTGTTAACGTCACTCGTGACATAAACTCCTCTAGTGAGTTGTCTATGCATTGTCCTGTATCACAGTTCTCTACTTCTGATATGCAGTGTGACACTAGTTCAAAGAATGTCACTTCTGAGCTTCATGATGAACCCGTGGTGACCTCTGATACTGCGGAAGCAAACAATGAAGAGTTATTCAAAAGCCATGATTCTGAGTTGACCAGCAAGATAACACAGCCAAGGCCAGCTGGGTCTGTGAACACATTTACAATTCTCCTTCCCTCCAATCCGAGTGCCTCCACCAATTTAAATGTTACTGCTGAGATAACATGCCCTCAAGATAAGACACTGGATCTTCCCCTCTCTAATGTAAACACACCCCAAGTGGAGAGTGACGCTACAGATCAGGCTACTTCAGTCTCTAAGAACACCACTGAAACTTCCCCCAATATGAATCAAAATTGCTCAACTGTAAAGACAAGTGGTTCATGTGATGTTAAGAACGCCACTTTCGATTCAGAAAATTCTCTTCAAAAATCCAGAGAGAACACAATTTCAATAGAGGCTGGTGCTACAACCTTTGATCCCCAGAACAATACTTTCGATACTAAACCTTCTCAACAGAATGGCACAATAACTTTGTCAGAAACAAGCTCAACAAGTGACAGTCACCAGAACACTTTGGACAAGCTCTCTCCTCCCAAAGGCTGTAATGCAACGAGTAGCCCTAAAGAAAACAGTTTGGAAGTCCACCCTACTGACCTGTCAAAACATAGTGGGACAACAGATAGTACAGACCCTGATGCTAAGGTGGGTGACACCACTGATAGCACATTTGAATCTAATCCAGCTGTAACTTCTGGAGCTGGTCGACGTGAAACTAAGGATCATTCACTATCAGGTCTGCCTATAACAGACAGTCTTTCTGAAAATTTAGGCCATCAAAGCATGGATACAGAGAACAACAAAGGAGACACATTCAGTTGGGATGATACCCTAGAGTTAAAGACGGACTCTTTGATTACTTCAACACCAATGACTAGCTGTAAATTGCTCAACTTCAACACTGAATATGACAACAGCAAATCCATGGGGGCACAGAAGAAACTGTATGGGGATGGCAACAGTGAGCAAGATGGACAGGTCCAATCTGATGCCCCATCAAATATAATCTGCGATCGAAAAACATTCCTGACGCAACCCACTGCTAAATCCCTTTTGCCTCCTTCAAAAGCTGTGTCCCAGTTGTTGAAATACAAGCCAACCTCCTCACTTCCAGGACGGTTTGAGTCGCTCACATCAGGGCTGCCCATGACAAGACATAGAACTCAAGGCGGAGCGTTGAGAAATACTGATGCTTCTGATGCGCCCCGGGTGGTAGGATTTGAATATTACATTTCTTTTTGTAATCCACACTACAAAATGTTGACAGCACCTGCTGCTTAATGAAATGGATCCCATGAACTCTGTTGCCCTTGTCATCCACTTTTTTTTTTGAGTGAGACTAGACAACTGAATACAAGCATTGACTTCATGTTTGAATGCTCTCTATTAATGACATTCTCTGTTGTATTTAAGACTACAGGAATACCAAACTCCTACAACTTGCGTGCTACAACAACAGGTAGGCATTGTGTATTTTGTTTTATTCTTCATAAATTTTAAAAGTGAATCATTATAAATATGGAATTAGACTGAGAATTGTAAGCACTCTGAACTAATGGTAAAAAAAATCATGTAATTCATTTTATAGATTTTATTTTTCTCCATTCTTCATTCCTGCTTTTAGCTACTGTATGTACAGTATAATGTTCTCTGAATGGGGGCGTGTGTTTGTGTGTTCGTACATTATCTACTACCCACACTGTCTTCCCTCTGTGCCAATGTCAGGATCCAAGCAACCAATATCTGGCTTGCGGAAAACGCAGTCGAGTGACATACCTTCTTCAGGCATCCAGAGAGCTGCAACAGGTCTCAGGCCGCCTTTAGCAAGAAGCAACGCAGCGTCTTGTTCAGGCACTAACCAGCTCCGTGGACCAACAGGTACTCGTACAGCAGTCAGGCTGCAGCCTTTGACTGTTTATTCTGATATTCACTTTCAAATATGAAAAATGTACAGTAATTTTAAGTTCAAATTAGGTCTTGGTGTAAATTTGTTTTTAATCCTATACAGTTGTATTTTTGAACTCCAATAATAAACAACTAAACCAACAAAAAGAACTGGATAGCAAGAGAAGCCACAATGAGAGTAGTTTGATTTTTGTTAAATGTTAACAAATGTGATTTTGCAGTGAGGCGATGTTTATGTACATATTTAACTGTCCAACAAATATATTGTGCCACATTATTAAAGTCTGATACTTCCTCCACCTTTCAAATCCTGCACTGACATTCAGTCTGGCCTTGAAGAAACTAAAGCAAACAGAGAAAAGCAGAGTTGCCATCTAAGTGACAACAGAGTGAAAATTAACAAGTTACCTTGAAACAAGTCTCAAACAATAAGTTTGTTTAGTGGCTAAAACCATTCACCTATGATAATCATTTTGAAGGGTTTATTTTTAGTTTTACAATTAATGTCGACTGAGTGGCTTTTTAGCAATGTGGCTTGTGTGATGTGGCATGGTCATTCATTTGATTTTAATTGTTCTTGTTCTCCCTCTTTATACACAAACAGCAACGAACCATGTGACCACGGCAAAGAAGCACTCCTTAAAAAGAGGGGAAGCTTTGCCATTAGCAAAGAAGAAAAAAATCGGTAAATACTGCGTTTCTGCAAAGGAATTCTTTAATCATAGAGCTAATTTTTCTTTAGCATTTCTAAGACTTGCATGTTTAATATTTGCACAAAGCTAACTAACAACACAACACACTTTAACTAAAACTGTTCATTGTAATGTAGTGGTTTAAAATTGCAAAGTACTGGAAAGTCAGTAAATAGGCATCAGTGTCTCCCACAGGAGAGTCGATGGCAGGCCACCATGGTCTCATTAATTAATGGGAAACACTGGGTATAACTTACTTGCCTGCAAGCAGGGATTAGACAGAGAAATTTAAATTTATTTCTGCACCGCTGCTGTCATGATAACATAAGGTTACACCATGGGTCATCTAACTTTTGGTGGTTTATATTTTGTGTTGATTTAACGGCCACATGAGTAAGAAAATGGCTTAAACTGTTGTTACAGACTTGTTATGATCTGACTGTTTCAGTTATTTTCCTTTGCCCCCCACACTGATGCAAAAAAAATGTTTGCTGCATGTTACTCAAGTAATGAAGTTTTAAGTAAAGTAAGGTATGTTATTGTTAATATAACACAGCAGTGATGTGGAAGTTAGACTCATTAATATAAAATATACCATCATTATTCTAATGAGGTTCATCTCTCTTTTTCAGGATAATTGAATAAAATATTTAGTTATTTATTAGACAAGTTTTTGATATTTATTTTGAATAGATAATTTGTGATATTAAGTATTTAAATAATTATTTTTAGAAAAATAATAAATAAGTCAGTAGATGAATTGACTGATTAAAAAAATATCGTTAGATGCAGACCTAAATTTGCTGAAGGGTGTTAAGGACTAGTGGGTTCAGTAACCTGGACTCACTCTCTTTTGTGAATTGCTTTCTAGTACCCGCTCTTTGTCATATGCTTTCAGATGCTGCAGTGCCTGCCAGTGCTGCTGAAACGTCAACATCTTGCAATACTGTTACCAGAGCCAGAGCCCTGAAACAGCCTGTAACTAACCATAGAACTGTTCCACCTAAACCCCAAAGCAACGGTAAGTTGGGAGGGCTGAGGTGCCAAAATAAACAGGTCTTATGATACTAACTGAATCAGAATCCACTTTAATGGCCAAGTATTGAACAATTATAAGGAACTTTGAATTCAACTGCACTAGCATCATCGAGACCATATAGCGTTGGCTGGAGGAAGCAGGAGTAAGATGGGGAAGTTCTTGGTTCTCGCAAATGCAAGTCTGATGGACAGAAAATAAAAAGAGGAAGATGCAGTATTATTTGGAAACCTAATGATGTAATGATAAATTGTGTTGCAGGATGTGTCAAATGTGTTGTGCATGAACAGCAACTCCGAGTACTGTCCGCAGAAATAAGGAGACTGAAATCAGGTATGACTCGTCATGTTTGATCTTTGAAATAAATGTTTGATCTCTGATAATTTCTTTTCCTTTAAATGGGTTAATTGCATTTATTGTTTATATGTTGTCTGTCTTTATGATACAATGACAAGGTCAAAAGGGAACGTGGGAACAAAGGAGATGGTTATGATGACTTTAAATAATAGAGACAACATTAATTCATTTTTACTTAAAAATAACTTTTCCACAGTGCTGGGCTTCAGGTGGTTTCTTTTTTTGGATGTGATTTTTACCTGCTTTAGAAAATTATTATTAGCGTGACATGGTGTAAGACGCCCCCAGTTTAATTCTTACAAAACCCACAAAATGTCAAAAAAGAATTCTCAACACTGTCTTGATGCCACTAGTCTTACTCAACTAAAAGTTTCCTCTCATCACAATTATAAATAATAATAAAATAACCTAGTTATGTCATAATTAATTGTGTTGCAGAGGGTGCCAAATATGCATTAACAGCAACTCCGAATTCAGTCCAAAGAAATAATGAGATTGAAATTTACATTTATTCATTTAGCTGACGCTTTTATCCAAAGCGAATTACAATTGCTATGTATGTCAGAGGTTGCACGCCTCTGGAGCAACTAGAGGTTAAGTATCTTGCTCAGGGACACAATGGTGAATGGGTCACAGTGGGGGATTGAACCCATGTCTCTCACACCAAAGCCATAGTCTTATCCATTGCATCATCACCACCCCAGGTAATCAGGTATGAGTCATCACTGGGGTTTGATCTTAATGAGTTTATTGCAAACTATTTAGAAAATAAGATGCTGCAATGTTTTTATATGAGCAAAAGATCAGCACTTTTAATAATCCCTCAGGTGGATTTTCATTATGGGTACCACTCATCGCATATAGCAGTTACTGTACAGACATGGCTGAAAATATTGCCACCCTTGCATTTTATTAAAATAATGCACCATTCACCCAGATCAGTTTGGGGATTATGATTTTCTTGTAGAAGACCCAGGAAGGACCTACTTCTAAGAGGGAGACATAAAAAAGCCAGACTAGACCACAGTCCTTCTGAAGTAATGTGCTTTGGAAAGATGAAACAAAATGCTTTTGGAAAATCACACCAACCCTGTGTTCACAGAATAAAAAATGAAGCCTGCCATGAAACGAGGAGGAGGCTCTGTGATGTTGTTTGGGAGCGGAACCAAAATCAGCCCTGACATTTTTATTTATTTTATTATTTTAAATAATATGTTAAGTTTCAAATCAATGTTTTTTTGTCTGGTCTCATAATTGTGTCAAAATCTCAATGTTTAATTTTGTTGCATGTGTTAAAGTGTTTGGGTTATTAATGCAATTTTCCTAATTTATTTGTTTCTAGAGCTGCTGAAGAGGAGTACACAAGAGGGGGAACAATGATTGTTCATTACATGTATTACACTCAAAATACTTTCTATTTAGTACATGCAATTTAAAAATGTTTATAATAAAGTTGCTTTTAAATAATTGTGCATTACATTTAATATTTCATTGTTACAAATCTGTCTTTGACTCATTTGGCTTGGATTGTAAAAAACAAAAGATTTTACTGTAATTATGCAGACAGCACACAAATTTACATTTCACCAGGGAGCTATCCTCCCATACAAGTGACAAGTGAGTAACTGCTTTGAATAAATCAACGATTGAATGTGCCAGAACTTTCTTCAGTTAAACAAAAATAAAACTGAAGTAAATGGTTTTTGCAGCAAAGGAAGAATGATTAGCTCAATTAACAATGTTAAAAACCACATACTGATACCAAGTGCTAAATATTTTAAGGCCAAAATACATTTCTGATGATCTGCTACATTATGAACCATCCAGACCTCTCACGTTGTATGGGACAGCTTTATACCCCCAAAGTGAAAACTAAACATGGACAAGAAGCTTTTTATGCATCATTTATCTGAAACAAACTCCCAGAAAACTGCAGTTCTTTTATTTTTATTAAATCAAGACTGACACATTTCTCCTGTACTGCTGCTTTTTTTATTAAATCAAGTTAAAAAAGGTTTGATTAATATCTTACACAGCACTAGAACATTATATTCTAAAAAATAATTTAAATGTCTTTTTAATACATTTCCCTGTACCCGAGTGCCTTGTTGCTGAAATGACAACGGTTCACATATGTGATTTTACGTCGGGTGAAGTTACATTTTCGCCCGCTACGAGGCAGAATAAGAAACATGGATCCTGTCGCAGAGGGATACCCTGCAGTAGACCTTGTCAGGTTTTGTCGATCTACGGTTCACTTCCTTTCCTGACGCAAGTGCCCGGCAAGCCTGTCGCACGCCTTTATTTGCGGCCGCTGTACAGCAAAACTGGATTTTATAATCATTCAGAGTAGACAGACAAACCACAGGATAACTTTCATACGGACGTAGGTGGGTCCAGCTCGATATTTAATTAAACTATGTGTGACTGTTCATTAGCTACATGTATTTACTGGCTACACATGGTGGGAGGCCCGGTGCTCTCTGTCGGCTGATGCTAGTATTAGCTTAGCAACAGCTCCGCGCCACGTTAGTGTTCGCGTTGTATTATCAAGATATACATCGGCGGTAGCTTATTAACTGAAATGCTTCGGTATGTGTTTACATTTTAAAGAATTTGAAAAAAACATTGTCATAGACGTGTAAGGTGGAGTTCAGTTCTTGTAATCATCCAATCAATCTGTCAAAGCTATGATAGCGTTAGCTAAGTAAAGGTTGTAGCATAGCACGTAACGCTACACAAGCAGGTTTTAACTCTACCAGCGTCTTTCTGCTGCCCCATCACTTCAGTCTGGAAAAGTAGCTGAAGTTACATCTTTACTGAAAACACTCTATATGCCATGCTAGATTAACATGTAAACAATATCTGAGCTAGTCAACGTGTGCACTACCGTCGCATATTGAGGCATTGTGACAGTGTAAGTTAACACTGTCACAATGGGTTAGGTTAGCCAAATAACGGTTATAGCTAAGGTTAATTTGACGAAACTTCACGATGTTGTGATTATTTAACTTGCGTATACTAACGTTACAGTCTTACTCTTTTAACCATCGGAGCGACGTTAGTTTTTCAGTTGTGTGTTTGCAGTGCTGTGTTGCACTAAATTTAATGGTTCATTTAAAGTTCAAATCCTCCTGCTGAAATAGAAGCTCATTTTTAACTGAGCCACATGTTACCGTTTTAGTTTTGCCTCCATGAGCATAACGAACTGATTCAATGTCTAGAAAATGTAGTTTTCATTTACATCAAATTAATAATAGGGAAGTGTAAGTGTTTTTCTATAACACTAAATGTTCACGTCATATCAGCACAGATTAGAGCTGAAACGATAGTCGATCAAAAGAGAATTAATCAAAAACTATTTGGATTATGATCAATCGTTTCTTAAATGTAAGGAATTGCTGCTATTCGTTGTCATTTATGATAGTAAATGAAGAGTCTTTGGGTTTTGGACTGTTGGTTTTAAAAAGGGAAGGAACCTGAGGTTGTCACTTTGGGCTCTGGAAAATTGTGAGCAGCATTTTTCGCAATTTCTTGACATTTAATAGACAGTATATCGTGAAAATAGTTGGCAGATTAGTTGCAAATGAAAATAATCATTAGTTGCAGCTCTAGCACAGATTATAGACATTATGCTGCAATTGCTTTAATAATAAATAATCCTATGTGTAATTTTGTTTTTACAGATTGAGAGCTTCCTTCAACAATGTCTCGTTTCTTTGCCACCGGGTCTGACAGTGAGTCAGAGGAGTCCTCATCTGCCGATGAGATCACCCCTAAAGCGCCCGGGACAAATTTCAAGCAGTCAGTACAATTTACAATAAATCCCATCATGATGACTCAAATTCGATTTTATGTAGTAGTCTCACACATTTACGTTGTTTTCACAGGTCATTGCTTCTTAGTGATGATGAGGAGGACACTAAGAGAGTGGTGCGCAGCGCCAAAGACAAAAGGTTGGTGTGGCTACTTTTTTTTTTGAGCAGGATATCTTAAAAACTGTGAAGATTGTCTCATCAGGTTTTGTTTTTAATGCACTCATTATTCAATCTTAGGTTTGAGGAGTTGACCAACCTCATCAAGACTATCCGCAATGCTATGAAGATTCGTGACATGGCCAAATGTCTGGAGGAGTTTGAGCAGTTGTGTCGAGCGTTCCTCAAAAGCAAGAATATAGTGGACAAAGAGGGTGTTCCCCCTTTCTATATCCGTCTTCTGGCTGACCTGGAAGACTACCTGAACCAGGTCAGTATTCCAGACTTTAACTCTAAAGATGCCAACAACGTATATTTACTTTGGTTAATGCAATCTGACATGTTTAATGCCATCCATTAAATAGAATTAATATTTAATAAATAATATTTATTTTTTCCAGCTTTGGGAGGACAAAGAGGGCAAAAAGAAGATGAACAAAAACAACGCAAAAGCCCTGAGTACACTACGTCAGAAGATCCGCAAGTACAACAGAGATTACGAAACGGAAATAGCTGCATACAAGGAGGTAAGCGCTATAGGAACCTTACTCTCAGTGGTCCTGTGGTTCAAAACATACAGAAATGTATGTATGTATGTGCTGGTTAAGAGATATTAACGATACTTCTAGATTGAAATCAGTCATGTGGGGCTGTTTCACTATATTTGATAGTAAAAGAAGAGCTCTTGTCCATTCTGCATTACCACCACATAGGTGCCAGTGGAGCACTTCATTTGCTACCAGGTCAGACTGGTTGTACTGGGCAGCTTCCATGTTTGACTGAGTGTAACTGTAAAATTGGATCGTAAAGTTCTGCAAGACAGCAGTCTGGACAAAGGACAAAATAAAATATGGCTTTTGTCTCTCTGCTAGAACCCACAGGAGTCTGCAGATGAAGAGGAGGAGAAGGAGCCTGGGGATTCTGGTAAGATTGCTGTCACATGTTTTTATTTTAAATCACAAGAACTCTAAGATTTACAACAAAATAAATAAACTGTTAAGTGTTAAGCCTAACATGAGAGAAGACAAGAAGGTTTGATTAGGATTCTGTTGCAGACATACAGAGCAAAACTATGTATTAAGATCACAGATGAATGTTAAGACTTAATGATTATGTCATGTGGACGGAAAATATGGAGGCCAGGTTGGGTGAGCCACAGTAAAACAGTAACATGTAGCTAGCTTACAGTACCTCCAATTCTCAATGTAAAATGGACAAACCATACTGTTCACATTTTCCTAGCCACCTGTGATTCCCTAAGACGCTGGTGTCTCTTATAGTGTGAGCACTCAGGTCATGACAATTGTACCGCACAGTTTGAACACATAAATCATGAGCTTTGGCTTTACATCGAAGATGATTTACTCTTACAGTAGGAGTTTAAATTATACAATAATGTTCCTAAAATCATAGTTTATACCCAGCTTAAAATACATCCTAATATTTGTTCCACAAGGCTCATCTTCTGACAGCGAAGCAGAGGAAGGTGAGGATGGAGTGTCTGCCAAGTCCTTCTTAAAGAAAAAGCCTGAGCCTTCCTTAGAGGCCAGCAAGTTCCTCAAGTCTGCCAAGGGATCCGGGGTAAGGGGACAGTGTGCCGTATGAGAAAGTACTACAGATAGAACAGTGGGAAACCTGGTGCAAAATAATATATGTATTTATGAACTACTGTGAGTACATGAGCTAATACTCTGGAGTTTTTCCTCCTCTGACAGGATGAGTCCTCTTCTAGTGATGACGAGGATGATGAAGACTGGGGCTCAGACACTGTCGACAGTGGCAGTGAGAGCTCGGATGAAGGGGAAGGAAAGAGCTCTTCCCTGGCCGTGGTCTTCCTCAAAAAGTGAGTTTCCCTCTCCCCATCTTTGTTTTGGATTTGCAACAGAAAATATTTGTACTCATTAGTGTTGATTTGTTTTCTGACAGAAGAAGAATCAATCAATTTTGATAATCATAGTCATTTAAAATTTAGTTTGTCACATCCTCTCTAGTGTGTAGATTTGCTGTCATTGTTTTTTTTCCTTGCCTTTCCCTGTTGTTATTGAAATACACTGGGGTGTACTAAGAAATTACAGTATGATGTGTATTCAGCTCCAGACACTCTTTGTCTGTCCTCAGGGCTCAGGAGAGTGAGAAGCCCGGCGAAAAGAAAGTCGGGAAGAAGAAGAAGACCAAGAAGAAAGAGCGGCTAGAGGGGGAAGCTGAGGAGGAGGAAGGAGATGAACCCTGGGAGAAAGTGAAGGGAGGTGCCCCTATGGTCAAGGTAAAGAAGAGTTAGTAATAAAAGCATTTTTAGATTTATTGCAACAAGATAGAACAATAGATTGTAAACTTGTCCATGTCTGTCTTTGCTTCAATGCCATTTAATGTATTTAGAACTGTATCACTTTGTCTTAGTCAGATAAAGAATGAAAGACATTAGTGTAGACAAGCTTGTAAAGAACAGCTTGACTCAAAAGAAACAACCACATAATGTGAATCAAATAATTACATCAATATTTATTAGTGGTGGGCATAGATTAATTTTTTTAATCTAGATTAATCTCACTGTAATCTTGAAATTAATCTAGATTAAAATGGCTCACTTGAATTCTGCCGAAGTCATTCAGAATATGTGTGCAAACGGGTTTCAAGACTACAAACTGCTTGAGAAAGCTGTTCTAATATGATAATTGGTGATGAAAATAAATCATGTTCAATAAGATGGCTGTCGGGTATCAACAGTTACTGAAAGCTGTAGTTTATACTGTTTATTCTTCTGTGTACTTGTGACTCATAAATCTTCGTACACAAAGTGCTGTCCAACAGCTGTCTGTGGACGTGTTGCTACAGTTAGTGTGAGTAAATACCGCACAATGCATTTTTTAATCAACCGGCCTCCGAGGTAAATGGAACGCAGCAATAGCTGCATCCATGTTAGCACGTCACGTTTGATGTGGTAATTTACAGTAGGCACACACACAGGTTCGAAGACCCCTACAGTGCAATTCGGCTAGGTATACATCTGCGCCAAGATATCAAGCTTGAGTAGTAGACCCAGGTCCCAACCCAACTGTAAGAATAGATTAACGGTGTTATTTTTTTTATCGCCCGATAAGAGTCTCACGTTAACGCAGCACGTTAACGCCGATAACTGCCCACCACTAATATTTATGTTACGTGGTGTTTTCAATCTAATAGGAGAAGCCCAAGATGTTTGCCAAAGGCACAGAGATCAACACGACGGTGGTGGTGAAGAAGCTGAATGAGATCCTGCAAGCAAGAGGCAAAAAGGGCACAGACAGGTAACACAGCATCAGCCACTAAAGCTCCACTTAATAGGAAATGTGACTATAGGGCAGATTAAACTGCTAAATATGGACCTCTTATTTACCCTCTCATGTCTGTAATTTCTTCCGTGGTTTAGAAAATTTGTAGGAACAGCTTTGCACTTGTAACACACTTACATATCATAAGAATACATAATATATAAAATATTGTATAAATTTTAAAATTATAGCTATTATTTCTCCTTCTGACAGGGCTGCCCAGATTGAACTGTTTCATGCTCTAGCAGCCATCGCTACTGAGAATAACTTGGGCCAAGGTATCATGGTGAAGATTAAGTTCAACATCATTGCCTCTCTGTATGACTACAACCCCAACTTGGCGGCCTTTATGAAGGTAGGAGCCACTGTATTTAAATTTCTGTTAAATTCAGGGTTTGTTCCTGGAAACATTTAAAAAATGTCTAAATGATTTGAACAAAACAAAATAAAGACCTGAACTGCATATTTATACTGACATATTAAACCCATTGAAACACATGCTTAAATGCTGCATAAATAATATTTTTAATTTGAATTGAAAAACCAGGACTCCGATCTGAACCATTTTCACTTTGTTTTACTTTAGCCCGATATGTGGAAGAAGTGCCTGGAGTGTATAGATGAGCTGCTGGACATCCTCTTTGAACATAACAATATCTTCATCGGGGAGAACATTGCAGAGGACAGTGAAAATCTGGCCGTCTCGGACCAGGTATCCCATCTTCTCTTTTCAGTTTTTGTTTTACATTTCTGGTATTGTTGGGATGGCAGCATGTCCTCTTTGATTGGAAGACCATCCAAAATCCTTCGCATCTGTTTGTATCATCTGTGTTTTATGTTATTTGGTTGTGTGCATTATTTAATTAATTGAAGCATTATCATCTGTATACATTAGTAAATTAAGAAAAATTACTAATTAATTGTGTGTTTTCAGCCATTCAGGGTGCGTGGATGCGTCTTAACGCTGGTAGAGAGAATGGATGAAGAGTTTACCAAGATCATGCAGAACACTGATCCCCACTCGCAAGGTGAGCTATACCAGAAAATGGACTCAAGGATTATTTCTAATTGCATTATAATTTTAGATGTGAAAGTAAATCATAGATTATTTTGAAAAAGATGTTGTTGCAAGAGTCTGTGTAGTGTGTCGCTGCATAATTTCCGGCTCTTCTTAGTGGCTCATTGCTTTCTTCTCCACTCATCCTCCAGAATATGTCGACAATCTGAAAGATGAGGGACGAGTTTGTGGCATCATTGACCGGCTGCTCAACTACATGGAGAACAAAGGCAGCACAGAGGAGATTTGTCGCATCTATTTACGCAGAATCATGCACACCTACTACAAGTTTGACTACAAGGCTCACCGGCGCAGCCTAGGCCTCCAGGGAGAGTCCAAGGTGAGCACAAAAAGCACAGGAGTGGTACAGCCTATGTGAGAGGGAGAAAGAGAGACTGTTCAATATATTAGCAAGAAAGAGAACTGAGTTTTTTCCCCTGACAGATATCTTTAAAATATTTAAAATAACAAGAAACCACAATGACCTATGTGAAGAAAAATCCAAGAGGGGTATAAAGTCTGGATGTATGTTTATATATACACAGTTGCCTTGAGCTGAACAGCCATCTGTTCATTAGTGAGTGTGACGTGCTGAGTCAGTTCTTTCTGCTGTTTAGTCCGAGCAGGACCAGGAGGAGAGCGAGGGGGAGGACAGCGCCGTGATCATGGACCGTCTCTGTAAGTTCATCTACGCCAAGGATCGCACTGACCGTATCCGTACCTGCGCTATCCTCTGCCACATCTACCACCACGCTCTGCACTCGCGCTGGTACCAGGCCCGTGACCTGATGCTGATGAGTCACCTGCAGGACAACATCCAGCACGCTGACCCGCCCGTACAGGTAGGCAGCCCGACGCAAAGCTGAACAAGAGAACAACAATGCTCTAAACTCTAAATGAATACTAAGTATTTTCTCTCTTGTATAGATCCTGTACAACAGGACCATGGTGCAACTTGGCATTTGCGCATTCAGGCAGGGCATGATTAAAGATGCCCACAATGCCCTCTTAGACATCCAGTCCTCTGGTCGCGCAAAGGAGCTCCTTGGTCAGGGTTTGCTTATGAGGAACATGCAGGAGAGGAACGCAGAGCAGGAGAAAATTGAAAAGAGAAGACAAGTAAGTCCTACTTAGCAATAAACTCATGTCACATTTAGTTTTTCTTGTTAATAACCTGCTAATCCATCTTTGATGAATAAATGAGAAACTTAAATTTTGATGAGGACAAAATGACCTGATGTTGAACAGAACCCGATGACATTACCATTACATGGCTTTGACCTCCCTCACAGGTGCCATTCCATATGCACATCAACCTGGAGCTGCTGGAGTGTGTGTACCTGGTGTCGGCCATGCTGCTGGAAATCCCCTACATGGCCGCCCACGAGTTTGATGCCCGCCGTAGAATGATCAGCAAGCAGTTCCATCACCAGCTCAGGGTGGGAGAGAGACAGCCACTGCTGGGTATGCAACCTAACAATTCTTCACCTCAGGGTGTTTAATCCATAAAGAAAACAGAGAGGTTGACTGTAGCTTTCCATTTGTCCCCCAGGGCCCCCAGAGAGCATGAGGGAGCACGTGGTGGCAGCCAGCAAGGCCATGAAGATGGGAGACTGGCGTACCTGCCACTCATTCATCATCAACGAGAAGATGAACAGCAAGGTCTGGGACCTGTTCCCCGAGACGCAGCGAGTACGCGAGATGCTTGTCAGGTTAGTATACACCAGTATTACACATCAATTAAATATGTTCATCATCCATCTTTTCAAGAAGCTGTTGTGACTTAGTTTTTGTCGCAAGTTATGTCTTAATGATTTGACGATTTGAATTAAAACATAAGTTTTATATCAATTAATACAATGGTGAACGTTCAGATGAATATTTCAGTTCGTGCCATGATGATTTAGTCTGACAATTCAATTATATACAAATATACATTCATTGTGCTGCTAATTAATTTATCATTTTATGAATTTCCTGGTTGTTTCCATTTTATAGGAAGATCCAAGAGGAGTCACTGAGGACTTATCTATTCACATACAGCAGTGTATACGACTCCATCAGGTACACACAACATTATTTAACAGTGCTAGCGTCCTTCACTATTAAAGCAGTGGTTTGTGTAGACCAGTGTGCTTTGAGACAGCTTAGACCAGTAATACTGTAGCTCTGATCTCAGATGTTGCTCTCCCTACAAGTGTCATTGGAAACAAAGATAAATTGAAGCTTAACCTCAATTTCATCTTTTTTCTGGGAGGATGAAATAGTGTTACTGTTAATAGTGTTTTTGCATCTTTCCTCCAGCATGCAGACACTATCTGAGATGTTTGAGTTGGAGATACCCACAGTTCACAGCATCATCAGCAAAATGATCATCAACGAGGAGCTGATGGTAAGTTTCATGGCTTCTCTGTTCTATTGCAGTGAGATTTAATCTGTGGCGATGCAACAGAATGTCTCTGATAGGATTACCGCTGCATCTTTACATATAAAAATATAGTTTCTTGGGAAACTTAGTTTGGGATTTTTGTCTTTTTTTTCCCGCCTCACCAATAAAAGTGTTCTCTTTTCCGTCTGCTTCCAATCAGGCATCACTTGACCAGCCTACACAGACTGTGGTGATGCACCGCACAGAGCCCACCTCCCTGCAGAACATGGCCCTGCAGCTGGCTGAGAAACTGGGCAGCTTGGTGGAGAACAACGAGCGCGTCTTCGACCTCAAACAGGGCATCTATGGAGGCTATTTCAACAGAGGTGAGTTTAGCTAGACGTAGTCCACCCTGTTGGTCAGTGTCCCAAAGTCACTTTTCCACGGCTATTGAGGAGTGCTTTCTTAGAAACAATAACACCTGATTGTTCTTTGCCTTACAGATCAGAAAGGTGGCTACCAACAGAAGCAGTCCTACCAGAGAGGTATGTTCTGAGGTTGTACTTTGTATATCTGACCACATGGTGACCTTCCCAACCCAGCATGCCGCTGACCTTCAGCAGAGGCTGTTTGCTGTTAATTCATTGCTGTTTTTAACTATGTTACTGAGTTTGTCTGTATTTAATCAGTAACTAAATTGTAATTCATTAAATGTTAGGTTAATGTTTATTTATTTATTAGTTTATTTAGGTTAAATTAGGTTAATGTTAACAAAAATAGTTTGTATACCCGCGTCAGAAATTTGAAAGTGTTTTTTATAGGCGGAGAGGAAAGCCGGCCATGGTTTCCAAAAGTTACAGACACACGTTGCTGTTGTACAACGTTATACGGTCTACCTTAATACAACAACCGATAAGCAGTTCTGAGGAAGCTTTAGGCAGCTCTGGCTATTTTTAGGTTGTTAAATTTGAAATAGTGTGTATGGTGGTCCAGTGGACAGCACTGTGGCCTCACAGCAAAAAAGCCCCGGTCGAACCTCGGTCTTCCCAGGCCTTTCTGTGTGGAGTTGACATGTTCTCCCCGTGTTTTCGTGGGTATCCTTCGGGTGCTCCGGTTTCACCCACCATCAAAAACATGCTAGGTTAAATCTCCGGTTAGTGCTCCTGACCAAGGCGCTGGCTAAGAATTGGTTTTGGTCCCTGGGCACTGTACAGTAGCAGCCTACTGCTCCTAGTACTTAGGATGGGTTAAATGCGGAGAATGAATTCCACTAGACATTGTACTGTGTATGTGACAATAAACTTTATTTGATTTTGAAAAGAATGTCAGGTAAAATTATTTTTCTCTGTCACCTGATCAAATGCTACCATGTGGATACTGGTAGATAATCGTGTTTTTCTCTGCATGTTCACAGATCAGAAAGGTGGTTACCAGCAGAAACAGGGAGGCTACCAGGGAGGCTACCAGCGAGGTGGCTACAGAAATTCTAATCAAAGCAACTACTGAATGTTTGCATTTAATCAGTAAATAACTTGTAATGCATTAAATGTTAGGGTACCGTTAACAGGCGAAAGAACTGGTTTGTTGTATAACCACCTCAGAAATCAAAAGTGGTTATAGTTGTTTCGAACAGCCACAGTGGAAGGCAGAGTCGAAAGCTGGCCACGTTTTCTGAAAGTGACAGATACACGTTGTCGTACGATGTTACAGTCTCCCTAATCCAATATTTGACAAGCAATTCTGAAAAAGCGTTAGGCATCTCGGGCTATTTTTATCGTTGTTGCATTTTAAATTGTGTTTAAACCATTAAAAGAATGTCAGGTAAAATGATTTTCTCTCTGTCATCTGATGAAATGCTGCGATGCGGATTCTGGTAGATAACCGTGTTTTTCTCTGCATGTTCACAGATCAGAAAGGTGGTTACCAGCAGAGACAGGGAGGCTACCAGGACGGCTACCAGCGAGGTGGCTACAAAAGTTCTATTTATAGCAGTCACTGTAATAACTTGTAATGCATAAAATGTCAGGTTAACGTTAAGGGTCGAACAAAAGTAGTTTGTACATCGTGTTGTGTAACCACGTCAGACATCAGAAGTGTTTATAGTTCTTGCAAACGGCCACAATGGACGGTAGAGCAGAACGCCAGCCGCGTTTTCCATAAGTTACAGCTACACGTTGTCGTTGTACAACTTTATACAGTCTCCTTAATCCAACTACCGATAAGCAGATAAAGAGGCTTTAGGCAGCTCAGGCTATTTTTAGGTTGTTGCATTTGAAATTGTGTGTAAACCCCCTAAAATAATGTCAAGTTGAATCATTTTTATCTGTCATCTGATGAAATGCTGCTGTGTGGATGCTGGTGGATAACCGTGCTTTTCTCTGCATGTTCACAGACCAGAAAGGTGGTTACCAGCAGAAGCAGGGGGGCTACCAGGGAGGCTACCAGGGTGGCTACCAGGGAGGCTACCAAGGGGGCTACCAGCGAGGTGGCTACAGAAATCAAAATCAAAGCAACTACTAAGCTTGGAACATGTGAATTTCAGTCTCTTTAGCTGAACTAGTCTTCATTCCTTAACAGTCTTCTCCTTCATTTGACCCAAAACTTTCTGCTGATCCTGTTACAACAGTTGTTGCAGTACAAGCCCTTCTCACTGCAACTGCGTGTGGTATTTCAGTGCAGCAAACTTCTTTTAGAGTTTTGAAGGTTGTTATTGTTGATAAAGGTATAAGAAAGGCTTTGCAGTGCGGCTGGCTTGTTGCCGTAGACGACATGCATCAAGTATTGTTGACTTATACTATCAATAAAATATTATAAAACTGTTTTGAGTATCCTTTTTGACACTTTTGTTAAAAATAAAAAAAAGATCATTAGTCAGAGTCTGATTACTAGATGAATTTGCATTTGAAATATCAAAAGACAGGCTTCCTTTGATAAAACATGAAGGGTATCATCTTGAAGTAGGTCTATAGTCCCTCTGGTTTTCTGTGCGTTAGAAACTCAGGAACTGCTCCTTGGCATCAAATCCTGAATATCTATGTTGGGATAACAACATAATCAATCAATATTTCTCAGAACTTTAATGAATGTTCAAAAATAAACAAACTTGTTTTTTAGGCAACTCAAAAGGAAAATGAGTGTTTGAGTTGAGGGCCATGACTACTGCAAATGAGAAAAATCAAAGACACTGCGTCCTGAGTATAATATATTTTAAAATGACCTCCTGACAGCAAGGCATTTTGGCTAATATCCTCTGTCAGGATAATTTTGCCCCTCTTGTCTGATCAGGTTTTTATTTCTTCTTTTTATTAACCAGCAAACTGAGTCAGTCCTGTGTCACCACCATGGTTGTGTTATGTTGTTACTAATTAGTTGTTGCTTTAGAGCATCTTTAGAAGTTTAATCTTTCAAGAACTGATGGAAATCTGCTTTCTAAATCCACACTGAACCTTTTCAGTGCTGTCATTACCAGCTTTTGGTGTTTGATTTTGTGTTTCTGATCATGCTGCTAATTGATCAAAAGTACCTCCCTCTAGCTTAGTGTCCCTTTACTTTTAGTGGTTTGGCCAGAAGGTCAGAGGTCTGTGTCACCAGACCAAAAAGCAAAAATATACTATCTAAAACATTAATGTAGTATTATTATAATTATTATTATAAAACAAAAGATACTGACTATTGGTTTTATTGTGAATCAGGAAAATTACATGTATTTGAAATTAGCTATTGCAAGTAAATTCACATTCACTTCAATTCTTTGTCAGTATACAGCAGGTTATAGTGTTCATAAACATTTAATCCCAGATACATGGTAGTGTAAACCTACATGAATTTAAACTTTAATGTTGTTCATTTGGCCAACAGTGGTCTCATGTGTCTTCCATATTCTTCACCATTTCCTGATTGGGAACCTTAATGTGACCACACTACTGCCTCTTCTCCGTTTTCCCTCTGGGCTGGTAACCTATTAGCTGCCCCCCCTCAGTCTCAGTCTCCTGTAGAGCTCTTGCCTAAGTAGGTCCCTCTCTTTGCGGATTCCCTGCAACACAGTGCGGTTCTCCTGAGCCCGACGCACCAGGTAGGGTAACGTGTCTTCCACTGATCCATATGGCACTGACTTGTACACGGCATAGCCCTCCTTAGCTGGTGGACGGAGGAGAGAGACATGGAGAGATGACATTTTAAGGAGAAATGAAAGACAACGTGAACATAGGCTAATAATCATCAGGACTGCTAATAAATCATTCAAAGATACTAGGTAATAAAAAATTGTTAAATTGAATGCAGACATTTTGATTGACATTTTGTGTTGCTTCAGAAGGCCATAATGTTTGTCAACCAGTCAATGCCAATGTGTGATTTCAGTCGAATGATACCAAAGATTTGAGTTACTAAATCTAACTTTGTGCATTTTGTGAAATTTAATACCTTGGCTACTTTTGTCACTTGCTACATGTGGAGAATATTTCCCACACACATACATCCTTAACACCAGAATTAGTTTCAGTACAGCATCACTTTATGATTTTGGGTGAGAAGGTGAGTAATTTCAGCATTTAAGTCTTGTTCTATATAAGTTTTAAAATGAAGAGCGTTTGGGTGACTAGAGCTGCTGTCCCATAACTGAAAGTTGGCATGTTCAGTCCTTAAAACGGTCATGCCAAGTGTCACTGAATAAGACACTTCTTGCAGAAAATGTAAATGTAAAGAATGCCAGTTGAGGCAAAGCTTACCCAGTGTGAGGGAGACGTGATCACACATGCCCAGCAGCTGGCCGAAACAAACTGAGCCTCCATCTTTGTCAATCCCCAACTCCTCCATCCTGAAAATGATATGCGCACAGGTTTAGCAATGCACTCCTATGATAACGATGTTGAACTCATGGATGGAGAGTTAGAACATAGAATCAAAATCGATGCAGCAGAACCAGAGGTGCCGTCTTTTATATGCCACACTTTCTTCTCCTTTGTCAAAGACTGACGCCTATATTACCTACAGTGCAACTCAACCGCCAAGAGTTCAGTCAGAGATTTGGGTGTGTTATGTAGACCTCATACCAGTGTTGGGAGCAAGCTACAGGAGCCTGGTAAGCTCACTTCTTTCTAGTTCCACTCCAGATTTTCTTTATATTTTCAAACTTGCAGTCTTCCGCCCTAAACCAGTGCTGACTCAAGTCACATCACTTCAGGCAGTTCATCAGATTTTGCGCAGCTCTCTCTGGAGCCACAAAATCTTTGTAAGCTACAACTTTTCTCACATGATGCAGTACTTCCCAAGACCTGTAAACAGATTTTGATGTGTAAATTCAGAGTTCCCCTTTAACAGAAGAAGGAAGCAGAAAAACATATGTATGCTATAAAAGGTTTCTTTAGAGTTCTCTCCGATGTTTAGTTTGGTTTTTTGTAAATTACTGATTCATTTCTGTCTCGGGGCTCAAATTATTCCAAAAAACAAGTGAATAATCAATTGCTTAATGGGGTCACAAGTCAAAAAAGTTGGGAACCATGAATACACAGCAGCATCAAGTGACATTCAAGTGAAGGTAAGATCAGACCAGACCAGAGACAAAGATTTCATTATAGTGGCCCTGTATGTTCCCTCTCAGATATAATAGTTATCTTGTGTAAATGACACCAAGTTACATGTGATTTTTACTTCACGTGGACTAACCGTTTGGCAGCTCGTCTCACTGACTCCTCATTGTGGGAGGCAACTATGATCTTGTAGCGCTCAGGTCTCTGTGATATGACTTCCAGCATCACATCCAGCAAGCTGTTGTAACTGCACAGACACAAGTAAAAGATGAAATGTGTTGGAGTCAAGTTCACTGTCAGAAATTATCTGTGTGTGAAGTTACTGTGCAAAAATCTTCATCCCATTAGAAAACTAATGCATCAGTTGATTTCAGCCCAGATAAAAAGGTGTTGGCATAAATCTAATATATAAAGTGTTTCATGTAATTTATGTTTTATAGTTGTCTAGGCACGTTTGCCTGTTGTGATAAATGATGGTTGTCTCTTATCCACCTATTATTGGTGTCCTCCCAGCACTGGTGGACCGGGTCCAGACGACCCTCTTTCTCTGCCAGCCTCCTCTCTTTGTCCATGTATGCTCCTCTTACCAGCTTGACCCCCAGACAGAAACTCTCATCCTGTGACAGACGCAGAGCTTCTAACAGGAGGGACCTGGACTCCTGAAAGACACGGATGGAGATGGGAGTTTTTGATGATGTCCCCTTTTAGAAAAAAAAAACCTACTAATCTTATAGTATTCAGTGCAATAAAAATAAATATTTTGATATTTGTAATTTAAAAAAAATTAATTTAATTTGCCTTTAGGTAACACTGATATGTGTTCCATATCCAGGCGCCATCTTTGTTAAACTTCTTCATCATCGCCATTGTGACAAGAGAGAGGGCGGGGTTCATGTAGGTGTACTCTGCATCAACCAGGACTCGGACTTTGTTCACACTTGCCTTAAAAACAAACACAATTAATCTTTATAATGAATAATAAGTATATAGTATATAAAGCTTCAGTCTCTACACTTGTTTAAATGACTGCATTAAAACTTCTTAAAGTCCTAAAAATAGTCACAATAATTCAAGTGGGTTAATAAATATCAGTGGTAGTAAAATAATATCACTTTGATGCAGGTTAATGTATGTGATATCCTTTATCATGGTCTTTCAAATCTGTACCTCTGCTATTGTGTTGAGTCTCTGCAGACCACAGAGGAAATGGGCAACTTCTCTTTCATCTAAACCAGGGAAGCTGATTGGCTGAAAGAGGCAGAGGTCATTCAACATTTCATTTAACAGCATCCCCCTCACCAACACTGTACAATTTAATGTAAATATGAACTGGGGAAAAGGAAGACATCTGAGAAATTGGGTTATTTTGGTTTGGTTCAGACACACCTCTCCGTCCATTGCTCTGACAAGGAGATTCAGGTCATATGGTTGTTGTGCCATGAGGGTCGTGAGTTTCACCTTGATACAAGCAGCACACGCACATCAGTGAGAACAAACAAATAATTTCTACGCTGAATAAAAAGAAAAAGTAGACACTGGGGTGAACATTCAAGAACAACCTGGAACAGCTGTGCACACATCAAACACTGAAATGTGGACTCTTATCTTTTTTCCCACACATTTAAACTACATTGAACTGCTGCAAGGCTGAGGTCCACCACACAGTGTGTCAGGGTTCTCATGAACTCAAAAACTTGGAACATTCACAAGTGTTTCACTTTTAACCAAAATGCTCTGAATTCCCATTTCAAAGTTTATTAAAAAATGTCTTTCTTGACATTTCTGCATGATGACATGTAATTTACAGTAAATATGTTAGAAGCAATTAAATTAAAAATAGTCTGGAGAGAGATTTTCTACAAACTTTATGAATGGTGACTCTGAGATGGAAAACTTTTCCTTACACACAGCTCCGGGCTGAGCAGGGCTGTGATCTTCAGCTGCATCATCGGGTCTCTGCTCCAAGCGTTGCTGTGGGACATTCGTACACATTCCAACATGGCCTCCATGTTGTCCTCATATCTCTTCTCTCTGGAGATAGATGCGAAAAACAACATAATGCACACCCCTTATCAACATGCAAGAGAAATTCACTTTAAACGAGCCGTGCACAGATGTGTGTCTCTAGTGGAGCTGAGGAGTAACGTCATGCTGGGAGAGAGGTCCTCATTTTGGCCTTATGTGCTTCCCTTCAGAGACAGAGTTTCATATAGGCTGATTTGTGGTAGCTGAAACAAATAACCAATCTATACAAAGAATAAAAACCTGCAGAACTACTTATTTAAATGATCTATCTTTGCATTATTAATCAACATTGATGTAACTTCGACAATTCCTGCTCTTAAAAAGAGTAGACTTCCTAAACCACCTCATTTACCTCAAGCACCTCATTTGCAAAAATAATCGATTTAACAGGCAACCGCAAAGCCAAGACCCGAATTTGTCACCACATAGTGAAGACAACAGCATTGTGGAACTTATAATCACAAACCAACAGGCTATCAACAGGTTTTCACATGTTATCTACCCAGTGTGTTAAGCAATATGGGATTGACATCCTAGGAGGGCGTGCGTGACCACATCAATGTGAGCACATCAGTGTGACTATGACAGTGTGACCTTTAGCTTTCTTTGTGCATAATCAGCTTTCATTTAATAAAATATTAGTTTGTTTTGTGAAATGTCATTGTGCATTCACCTGTCATTTTGATGTTTTTGGTTTTGCTCATCTCTTTTCTAAAATAGTGTGTTTTGAGAAAATCTGGTCAGCTGGTGCATAAATTACATAAATTAAGTAAAAGTCAAGAACAGATATAATTAAAACTCAGATTAAACAAATATTTATTCTTCTCCTCTGTTATAACTGATCCACCTGATCAAAACGAGACTGAACACACTGCGTTATTAAAAAATGTGTCCTACCCAGTGCTTTCTCCCAGGTCCTCCTCGATTGGTACTGCCAGCATAGGCCTCAGTCCCAGCGAGCTCATCTTCTCCATGGACTGAGAGATCTCAATCTCGTTCTCTCCAGCCACAAACTGGGCATACACAGTGGGCCGCAGCAGCAAGGAAAACCCCCTCCTCCCCAGGAGGGTGCGTGCTACAGACATCAACTAGAACATAAGGAAGATGGAAGACGGTGGAGGAACAGCAGTGTGTCACATTGTCTTCTCAGCTAAAATCCTGCCATATGTACATTTTTTCATATATTCAGACAATAGAAATAAGGAATCAGATAAAATAAATATTACTGATCCCACACTTGGGAAATTTGCTTGTTACAGCAGCTCAAATTAAAAGAAAAGAGTGATTGAGAGATAAATAAAAATAAAATTAAAAGCAAAATGATTTTACACTATAAACCTTTCAGTAACGTAGACATGGTATGGATAATATACATGGATAAATATCATAGATACAGTATATATCATAGATAATAATATTTATATGTAAATGTGCTATTTTGTACCAATAACATGATTAATATATTTATAAATCATCCATCTCAACACACACAGTCAGTCTTTAGACAACATTCCTGTTAAAGGAGTGTCAAAAATTTACCAAGAAGAGAATAAGCTCTCTCTGTTAATGCCTCACTCAGTCTTTCCTCCATTTACTCCTCAGTCTTATTCATCTGATTTTCATCCAAAAGATGATCATGAGTGGCAAACTCAAGTCTTACCTTCCCACAGTTGTTAACCAGTGCAGGGAAGGAGCAGAGGCGGAAGATACCCAGAGCACGGAACAGCTCACCCAAACTCTTCACCCTGAAGGCACTGGGATCCTCAAAAGCCAGAGGCGCTGACAGAAGATCGGGCTGCTTGACTGCCACTGTCCTGGAGGCCACAGTACCCAGTAGCCTCAACGACAAGAGATGAGGGAGTGAGGGACGCAAACGAGAGGACATCATCATTCCTAAAAGTGTGTTTATGCTTGTATGTTTCTGACACAGCTTGTTTCTGGCGTCTCGGTGATTTTACGAGATTGTATAAATCTTCCGTTGTTTGTTATTTTAAAGTGTGTATCGTCTCTGAAATGTGTGTTAAACAGAAATACATTGATCCAAACTGATCCAGATTGCCACCGGCTGAGCAGTCAGCTCAGGAAGACGTGACGTCCTCTCATGTCAGAACCTGTTAAAGGAGGAGAAGGAAAGGTTAGCAGCAAAATTTGTATCAATCACAGAAAAACTAGTTTCTTTTTTAAAAACAAAGCTTAAGGAGATCAGTAAGTAAAAGCCAGGAGTCAGGACACTTTGAGTTAGGCTACTCCAAAACCAACAAACACACCTGAAACAGACAATAAAATTACAAAAGAAAGAAGTCAGCAGAAACACCTTATCCTCTTTCCTAAACGTGACACTCAGAAGACTTAAATGATGAAGCTAAGCAGGTGCAATTTGAGGGGTTTTGTGAGTGGAGCAGTAAAATTCTTCATCTTTTGGGTTTCTCACTGGTTAATAAGTGACTGGGAAATTTGAGCAAACATCGAGTTGACCCTTAGCATCAACCCACAAGGGTTCACTCAGTTTTACGTAAACATAATAGACATCAAAAGCTCACTTTGGCATGTATAAAACATTTGTCATGTTAAATCTGTTTTTTATTTTCACTTTGGAATAAATTAGGCTCCAAAAGAGCCTCATCATACGCTGTGATTAAAGATTCAGAGAGGTCACTTGTATTTTTTTAGCAAACATATTTTGCCAAAAAGACCAAGCAAAGCAGCCAGGAGAGGAAATGATTAACTGCTGCCTACTGCCATCCTTCTCACATATCTCTGACATGACAGACTAACAGTCCTCTAACTTTACATGCAGGCCACTCAGATCTTTATTGAAAATATGAAAATATTTGAAATGAAAAGGAAATTCTAATAGTTAATAATCACAACATGATTGATGCTGTCATTCCCAACTTTAAAGGGTTGTGGATTCTTGAGATAGTCAAGTAATCATGTAGAAATAAAAAGAAGTTCAAGGCAATGATGACAGTCTGGTTAAAAGCCTTTATTTCATCTGGCCTATCATAATTTAAAGATGAAAAACTACTGTCCATCTGAAGGAGTTTGGTGAACAAAAGCATGCTCTTCTTGTAAGTAAAAGTAGCAATTGTCTAAATTCAAGGAAAAGTTCGACATTTTGGGGAAAATTCTTGTCGAGAGGTGAGAAGATCGATACCACTCTACTTTCTGAGATTGGTGTCAATCTTCTCAGCTAACTCTTGGCAAGAAAAAAAACAATTATCATATTACCCAAAATGTCAAATTGTGCCTTTAACAGAACACCTTTGCAGAGATTTGTTTGAACATTAACAGAGAACCGCATTTTAATTCTATATAGTTACTTAGCTGGTTCACTGTTACAGTTGAAAATAAATTAATCACAAAAGCCTGAAACATGAGACATTTTTATTTTATTTTTCACACTGGAATGGATATTTGAAAAGAAAATCTTCAACAGCTATTTACAAATTGGTTCAAATTCATTAACCTGTTTATCAGCTGAATTATTGGGAAGACATACACACACACATATTATGCTACTTAAAGTAATGCTACACAATGATAAAAAAAACCCTCTAAAAGCGCTATCATGCCAAAACATTTAGTCAACCTTAACTTTTCTATGTTTTAAAACACAGCTCTTGTGCTCATATCCAGGTAGGACCCTTGGGGATGGGCGTGGCCATGCTGGTGTTGCCTGTACAGATGCCTGAATGGGATGGAGAGTGGTGAGTGAGGGTCCTGACAAAGCCGGAGAGAGTATGATGGAAAGGCGGGGTAGAGGGCTGGGGGAGGGGTGGAGGAGGGATGACTGGAGGGGAGTGATGGATCCAGCTGAGGGAGAAGAGACGGGTGGTGCAGTACCATCTCTGGGCGGTAGGGGGCTGCTTGATTGAACTGTGGGATGGCACCCATTTCAACTGGAGGGTAAGAGGAGGTGCAGGAGGAAGTATGGGGATTGGGCAAGGTTTGAGGATGGGCTGTTTGTGTCATTGAAGGAGCAGAGTTGACAGACTGCTGGAAAGACGAGGAGACAGCCAAGCAAGAAGAGGGTTGGAAAGGAGGGTGAGGAAGGGAGGAAGATGGATGAGCAAAGGAGGAGGGAGGGAAGGGAGCTTGGGATTGGTGGCTGAGGTTTTGGAGGTGCAAGGCAGGATGGGCAGAGCTGGGAGGCACATTCGCAAATGACAGATTTTGCATGTGTGGTGGGAGAGAGGGGAAGGCAAAAGATGAGGGGGCACCATGTGTGGGTAGAGAGTATGGCAGACTAGGAGCCAGTGGGTGGTTTTTTGTTGGGGAGAGGCTGTGCAGTAACTGGAGCAGGATTAGGATTTGCATGAAAGGTATTTGGATAGATAAATGCTGCTGAGCTTTGATCGCTGGGTGCATCATTTCCGCTGGCAACAGGTTCACCCTGCAGCGGCTGACCAGGTTGGGTGAGCAGAGAGTCAGCTGATATTTGGTCCTGCAGACCTGACTGAAATGTGGAATCTAGGGCAGAAAAAGGGGCGTCTGTAGGTGTATGGGGGCTGATTGTCTCTGGGATGGTGTGATAAGGGTTAGCAGAGGGGGAAGAGGAGGACAGGAGTGGCTGTGGTGAAGAGGAGTTAGAAGGAGGCGGAGTGGGGAAGGTGAAGGAGGTCTGCTGCAGGGAGGGAGTGGTGGAGGAGGAGGAGATCGTGGGGGAAGTGGACAGAATGGTGGGATAGTCGATAGGAGGGATGGAGGGCTGAGGATCGGATATATCTGAAGAGACAGGAGTGGGGAGGGAGGAGAAGGAGGAGGATGACTGAGGAAGAGATGCTGAGGGGAAACAGGAGGAGTTGGCCTGAGCATCATTGAAGGTGGAGGTGTAAGCAGTAGTGTCTGATCTGTGGAGAAGAAAAAGAAAAAGAGATATATTATAGTGCTGAAAAGACTTGTTGCTTGATTAATTAACTTAGCTTAGCAAAAAGACTGGAAACAGGGGGAAACAGCTTGCCTGGCTCTGCCCAAAGGTAATAATATCTGCCTCCCAGCACCTCTAAAGCTCACTAATTATGACATTAGATCTTGTTATTTTGAAATCGTCAACACCAGGGATAACAACACTAGGCCTGCTATGTTCTACCTGTGAAAGTGTATGCATGTGTGAGTTAGAGCATTCTCTTTCTGCACACCTACCGTTCAATCATTCTGTTTGCCACCTCGCCTCCCGCTCTTTCCTGCATCTCACCGGCCATCGAGATGCTCATATCAGATATCTGGGATGCCATGAATGCGTGGCCAAGGTCTAGAGCATGCTGTGGGACCAGCGTGTCCTGATAAGAGGCCTCCTCTGGTCTGAATCCGCAGGAGGGGTCAGGCAGTGGGGGCAGAGAGGCCAGAGTGAGGGCCTGCAGGTCTGTGCTACTAGTGGTGGTGGAGGTTATCGGCTGCGGCAGAAGCTCAGTAGAGTCGCATGGGTCACAGTTCACTGAGAGAGAAAGAGAAAAGTTTTAGAATATGGCAATTCAATGCACTGTAGGGAGTAACAGTCACATTTAAATAAGGTAATGGCTTAAGGTGGCGTAAGTCTGGTAATCTGACTCACCAATATCCAAGGTTTCTGTCAAGTCAGACATTTTGCGCTTCTGTCTTGCATCTCTTTGTCTGCAGAGGAAAAAGAAAATAAGTGTAAATCCTCCACAATATGCATCACACAAGACGTGAAGTGTATGCATCTGTACGTTTGAGTTTCTGTGTGGGCATTTGTTGTGAATTACTTTTTGCTGTTCATGCCGTCCTCTCGGAAACCTTTAGCGAAGGGATTGGAATTGATCTTCAGCTCTGTAATCTAAAAAAACAACAACAAAATTTATAATCAGTTTACACTCTCTCTATTTCTGTTCTTTGCTCTCATTTTCTTGACTTTGCACCGAATCTCTTATATACAATCTAGTATTGCTCAAAGAAATATGGTCAGGGCTGTGCGACTCTGCTGTTCGTGACAGCGGTGTGTAGAGAGTCACTGCAAGTTATTATGGACAGAATCATTAGCCTTATATTGATATAAAAATGTAGTATTATGGCACCTTGTTGTTCTGGTAGGCGGTGACTGTGATAAACTGGGTCTCAGGGAAAACAAAGGAGTGCTGCCCTCCGCCCCACCTCAGCATGTCTCTAGCTTCAATTACATGAAGTCTGGGTTGGTAGCCGATGCAGTGAGTGCAAGATTATCTGGAAAGAAAAGAAAATTGATTGACTCAAAATACATCATAAAGATAAAATCTTTATGATGTAAGTGATGATTTTGTATTGTATTTGTGCTGAGTCAGTCCGTCTGCAATACTTACATGTCCCTGCGTGTCCAGTGTGTTGTTGGTGAGCTTGGCGTAATGAAAGGAGATGGTGCGGCCCTGCCAGTGAGCGCCCGTGGCAGGTGAGTCTGGATGGATGAAAACCCGGTCTGGTAGCCTCGCCTCTGCCCCACCAACAGCCTGCCAGCCACCCCCTTGGAAACGGTAACGGGAATTGTCCGCCGGGATGATGTCCAGGAGAAGGATGTAACGGAGAGATGGGTTCAGGCCTGAGAGCTTCAACCTTAGCCCGGGGAACATCCGTCTAAGAGAAGGAGGAACAGTGGACAAAAGTTAGCTCATGTTTTAGTAGGTTTTCTAATGGGCAGCTTGTTTATCCCATGTATTAATTTATGTGCTGTTTAAGGGTGTATTTTATCCAGTAGCCTACTCTGCCTTTTAAACTAAATAGTAGCAGTTCATGTTGAGAGCAGAGAGATGAAATGTAGGCCTATTGTATAGGAAACTTGAAGGAAAATGGACAAAAAGCAGAAAGGATTTAAGAATTTGGTGGCTTAAAGTTACAATATGGTTGGAGAAGTTATGGAGAAGACATTAGCTGACTGGTAAGTACAGGAAGATTAAATGTTCAGATAGAGACAGAGACTTGGGTCAAAGGTCAGTGCACTATATTCTCTCACCTGCCCTTCTTTGTGATGATCATCTCTGTGCCCACCGAGCTGAACTGTTTCCATAAAGACGCGTTCTCCAGCTCCATCCTCACCTCATCTTTTGGGGTTTTGGTGTCATTGGGGACAGGGGGAGGGGCCAGCACCCTTGGTGGCAGGGCTTTGGCCGCCAAGTCACAGGCTGGGGGGAACAACGGCATGTGGGATGGAGCCTGTCGGTCTGTGGGAACACAGAAATCCAGGATAAAATAGTTGAAATGAAGCAAATACAGATGCACATATTTCATATTTTGGCTGTGTACCTGTGAGGCATCAGTTGTACAAACCCAAGGACAAATTACTCAATCACTTAAAAAAATACATCTGGCTGCCAAGCAACTAAACAAGCAATGTATGTGTGAATTGAATATCTCTCATGTTAAAATATTTTAATGTTTCATCAAAGTTAAATGAATCAAATATCTTAAGGTACAAAGTTGCCCTGCCACTACTCTCCAGTTCAAGAGTTGTCTTGGAGCATTTCTGGTCTAAAAGCTGCACAGATGCCTCATCATGCCTCCTGACTTTGCTAAATGATGGTTGTAAGCTGTTAAGTATATTTGTTAGTATTTTAATGATTCACTATGGATTATCAACCCTCCCTTCCTCAAGGGTGATTTAAATCCCACGGTTTTCCAAAATGCATCTCACTCTGACCAGTTTCATTTTAAAATTTAGATTTATATTTAAATCCCATTTCTTCCTGTTAATTTCCTTTTGCTGCTATATATTCATGCCAATTTGATATTATTTATTTATATCATTTCTTGATAATATTCTCAATATTTTGCATTTGTGATAAATTATGTACACACTGCTGGTTCGCATTGCTTGGGAGACGGTTATAGCCACACCCATAATATAAGAGGAACCTGACTATTCATTCAATGACACACACCTGAGTTACTTTAGTATTTCAAAAGTACACAATTAGAACATTGGATAACCATTCAAGATTTTAAAAGCAAACAGTCTAAAAGCATTTAATCATTGTTTTTCATGGATGCCCAGTCTCTGCACACACTCTCTCTCACCTCTGTAAAAGCAGTCTCCAAACCTTTGTGGTCCCAGAGTCAAACTGGGGTACATCTCCATGCTCAGCATTGTCCTTCTTTGTCCCTTTGCTCGTCCTCTTCACCTGCTGCAAAGGAACATTTCCCTCCTCGTTTCCTTGTACAGATTTAGCTAACTATGAGATATCAATATTCTGTTTTAAAGGAGACTTTGTCTTAAAGTGTTCTGTTCTTTCTTGCCAGTATTTCTGTTCTTAGCCCTCTGCTGTCCTTTTCTGTGCCCACAGCTGTGACTTGCTCTGTTAAATAGGTGTGTGGAGCATCACGCATAAGGCCAAATGGCCCCCTTTTTTTCACACTGCTCTCCATTTCCCTCCCTGTCTCTCCACACTACGCCCTCATCTTCCCTTCTGTCCCTGCCTCACAAACACAAACACTCAAATATAGGGTTTCCTTTAGTGTCTGGTAGGAAAAGTTATTTGTGTATTTTATGTCAGTGGAGGTAGAATAAATACCTTTACTCAAGGGGGGGTTTACAGATATACGACTGCCGTTTATAATCTTACTGTCCAGATTTTCTGTGATTAATTTAAAAATTCTGGGAAATGCTACTCAAATTTCAAATGCCCCCACACATACATAGAAATCTAGAAGTTTACTGGCAGGTCCCCTGTGGCTGTTTGACGACCTGATGACTTGTTTCTTCCTCTCAGCAGTCTGTCTATTAGGCTTTCTCAGCGGGGAGTCAGGCCTTAAAAGAAGGTGGAAGAGGAAGACAGTTTAGCCGACGGCTGCAATTTGGCCACAACACAAATGTAAGTGTCTAGAAGTTTGTGTGAGAAGTTTGAATTCAGGTGTGAGCTCATTATGACAGCTAATTCTGGGTCAAGCTTCTTCTGGAATATTTATGATTCGAGAACTGCTGAATGAATAGATTCTTGTGAGGGCAGTTTGGTGAGCGGGCAGGATATCCAGGTAAAACATAATAAAACACCAAATGTGGACCACAGAGACAAACCCTCTGTTGGTGGTACCAGACAAGTCAGTTAGTTAGTATGAGTTGTGGTGGATATTCAGATCCTTTGCCTAAGTAAATATACCACAGTGTGAGAATTTACAATATACAGTATATGTTCGGGTCTCCTTTGGCAGATTTTACGTTTCAAAAGGTGCCATACATTTTCCATAGGTGACAAGTCGGGACTGCAGGCAGGACAGTTTAGAGCCTGAACTCTTTTACTACACAGCCATGCTGTTGTAATACATGCAGAATGTGGTTTGACATTGTCCTGATGAAATAAGCAAGGCCGTCCCTGAAAAAGATGTCATCTACTTGGCGGCATATGTTTCTCTAAAATCTGTATATATAGTTAAGCATTAATCATGCCTTCAGAATACTTTATTGATCCCCAAGGATCCTCACATGCCACGTGCACTTCGTACTATCAAGGATGCTGTGTCTGTTTTTGATGCAGTGCCATCTGAGGGCCTGAAGGTTTTTGGCCTTGCATACAGATATTTCTTCTGATTCTCTCAATTATTTAAAATATGATTTACTGTAGGCAATGAAATCCTCTTTGCAATTTTACATTGAAAAACATTATTCCTAAATTAAAACTATTTACCAGCAAAGTCTTCCACAGAGTTGTGAACCCCTCCCCATCGTTGCTTTAGAAAGACTCAATTATACCCAATCAAGTTACTAACTTGTTGCCAGTTGAGTTAATTAATTGTGAGATGTTCCATCAGGTTTTTTTTCTTTTCCATTCTTTTGTTGTCACTGTCCCAACTTCTTTAAAACGTTTTGCTGGCATCAAATTCTAAATGGGCATTTAATTATCCAAAAACAATAACATGTTCAGTTTAAACATTTGCTAAATTGTCTTTGTGCTATTTTCAATTTAAACTTGGGGTTTCAATGTTTAGTACATCATCAGATTTTGTTGTTACTTACATTTTACACAGCATGGCAACATTTTTGGAAACAGTGTTGTAATCTGTATTATATTAGTGGATTCATAATTACTGATGCATTAACATTTAATCAGCGTTTTAATGTTGTAGCTGGTCCAGAGGGAGCTAATTCGAATGAGTTTGCGGTAGTGTAACTTACAGCAATATGTTGTATTTTATAAACTGCTCATGTGTTTTGTATGTAAAAGGGTAAAAGTACATTATTTCCCACTGAAATGTAGTGAAGTCGAACAATGTAGCTAAACACTTCAAACTTGTACTTCAGTGTAACACTAAAGTGAATCTAATTAATTACATTCCACCACTCGATATGAGGAAATAAATGTCTATTCAGTGCAAAATGTGAAGCAGAAAGAGAAAATGCAATGATGTATGTAAAGAAGTTGCAAAAGGGTTTGAGAAAAATTCAACAGGCAGTGAGCAGGACAAAAGCACTGATTTTCCCTTTTGTTATTTTGTGGCTGTTGATTTACTGGCCATAAATCAACATCTTCCCCATTCTCCTTCTGTTGCTTAAACCTGAAATTCCTTGATGTGATAATGGTCACAACAAATCCTCATTAGAGACTTTAGTATGCAAGAACCTGACTATTGGGGGGACTCTTTGGCAGATGACAGTTACACTGTCTCATCTGTGTGGCAGATGTCATGTGATCAATACTCCAAAATCTACCTGACGTTTAAAGAGTCACGGCTGGAGCCACTTCACAGGAGCGATGTATAAATGTTGTTCTAGTTGTTGTTTTCCTTCTCCATTTGTATGTATACACGTGTGTGTCAGGAGGGGGATAAAAGCGAGTGGGGACTGAGAGGAAGTGGAGGTGTGAACGCCACACTGAGAGAAAGGTCATTACCTTGATGGGGGTAGCGAGGTGTTTGTGACGTCTCTTAATGTTTTTACGAGCTAACAGGTGTGTCGCAGGCGCTGCAGCCAACAGACTCTGTAACAGCCTAAGATGAGGACTGTTACTTGTTTTGCTATTACTGGAGTGGGGGCAGCAAGTGTTTGCTGTTTACAGTGCATTAAGCATTACCATAGGCCTGCTCTTTGACATGTACGTGCTAAATGGTTTGATATCCACCTTTGTTAGCTCCCTGAGGTCTAAAGGTCAGATCATTGTAAAAACACTTGATTTATTCTCTGATGAGTGCATTTTATAAGCTATCATAAGAAGTATTTGCCTTTACAATTTCATCATTTAGCTCGTATTGGTGCAGGTGATCCTGCTGTTTGAACATTTCCTGCATCACAGAAGCTTGTCTGATTTCCTGCACCATGTTTATGACGGCACAAGCCTTTTAATCTTCCGAGGATTACTGTTCGGTTGCCGTCTGTGTTTTCCGTAAATAAATCCTTTCCATGCATAAGACACATGCATTCAGATTACATACTTGATCTTTGGCTCTCACTGTGCACATTAGTGGGCTGAGGATGCACGCCTACATATTTTTTGATCACCCAAAACCCATTTTTATTAAGAGCCTGCCAGAAATACATGATAAATAGTAGATAAATAGTACATCAACCAAGGAAGCACTTTTCATCATTACATGAATCGCAGATATACTGAAATACTGTTTCAGCTACTGCAACTGTTTTACAGTGATACCCTTACATAAAGGGCCTGCATGGAAAATATGCAGGCCCTTGGGTTTTTATGCAATCATGTGTTGTCAAACCATCCATTTGAATTGCACCCTTAGAAAAAGCAGACAATGCTTTTGTAATATCGTCAATTTTATCCAGTCAAAACAGTGAAACTGTATCCAACAGACCAACTAGTGCAACTGTAACTCAAAGTTGGTCAGACCACCTCCAGAGGGTCTCTGTCAGCCTTCGACACCAGCACTGTTACACTCTCAGGGAGACGCACAGCCAGCTTCTCTCTGAACACGGTCAGAAAACCCCGCTCGCTGTTGCTGTGGTCACTGAGGAGGACGCAAGTTCCCTTTGCAACAGCATCCAGCACTTCATGGTGGGACATCTCACCTGAACAACGGACAGAATAATTACATCAACAGGCATTACAATGTAAAGCAAATAAACTGACAGTAAAATGAATAATATCAGGCATATACAACAGTATTTCCCATACTTTCATTTATTTGTGGCGGCCCGCCACAATATCAACGCTAACCGCCACAGATTGATTTTTTTGAGCGCTAACACAATGTTAGAAAACACCTGGGATTTCGATGTATATAGCTGGTAGTCAATATCAACTGTACCTCCCACCGCCACAGTTACACTGTCATTCTGTGGCAAACACTGTACAATTATTTTTAATGAAACCTACATTGGATTTTTACTTCAAATATCTACCTGTGACGTAGAGGTCGGCCTGGACTCCATTCAGTACTGAGGCCCCGGATCCAGCGCACACGGCCACAGTACACACAGAGGACTCTGGAAAATATCAGAATAAAGACTTAGTGACACACACATTGACATATGATGACCAATTAATGATTTTGATTTCACAACTGTCAATCTTCAGGTTGAACCCTGAGGTTTCAAGTTACTGGTTATGGCCTTTATGACATGCTTGACCAGAACATTTTTAAAGATATTTGTTAGGGTCATGTTGACTTGAAATATGTATACCTGTATTTGTGTAATTTATCATAATTAGGTGTTACTTAAATTTCATCTCTTAAACTAAACTAAATTACATTTTGAACCTAGAAATTTACCAACAATTTCCTCTTGCTTAGATTTAATTTGTGCCCATTTGTCAAACCAGTCGAGTTGTCTGCTTGGTATGAAAACTGCAGACCATTCAGGACATCGACTGCAACCAACACTCTCCTAATAACCATTAGGATGGTTCCTATCCTTCATATTGTTTGCACGTTTATTTAACTTATAATACCAGTAACAAAAGTTGTATAAGAAGTTGTATAAGTTTTCTTTACCTAGTGTCCGTCCCAGTCCCAGAGCCAAACGCAGGTGACTCAAATCCAAGTGGGACTTCAGTTTCTGAATGGCTGTTGCCACGGTTACTGGCTGGTCCAAAACACTAAGTCGCCCTTGGCCGTGGCCTGGGAGAGGGGGCTATGGGGAATGAAAGTAGTAGTAGTTAGTTAAAATAAAATAGCAACTACTGCATATTAAACAGGATATTAGTATACTATATTATAACCATCCACATTTTTTATGGAATGTAAATGATAGCTTTTAAAAAAAGATCAATATAGAGCTTTGTTATAATTTTTGTTTTAGTTCCCGATTGATAAAACTGTATTATTTCTTAAAAATATGAACGTTAATCTGAACAACATGGTATTTCCTGAATTTCTTGACGTTCTTTAGTGCATCATCTAAGGGTAAGTGTGTTTGTGGTGTACCTTTTCAAACTTCTGGATGGTGAGGGACTGGCTTGGAGCATTGTGTCGAAACAGTGTCTGGACACTGGGGGTCAGCGCTGAGTCACTGCAGGTTACACTGACATGGATCCCACTGCTGTCTGGTCTGTTGCACAAATAAACTGTTACTCGCCAGTACAAAGGACCTTAGTGCTGACTATTAGTTTTTTCATGTTTAAACATATTATAAATTCTGCACATCTGTAAATTCTCTAATATAAATCAATGTAAATCTTGTTTGTTTTGGAAATGGTCTGCAGAACTTAGTTATAAAGCCACACATGCAAAACCACAAAAATGGCCCTTTAATTATATTTTTAACTAACTATTTAACTATAATTATATCCCTGAACTTGGTTGGTTTATGAAAACATGTTGAGTACCTGCTGACTGAATGTTGTAGTGTTGTTCCTCTGTCACAAGCCTTCAGTTCTTCCACAACAGTGTTTAGTTCCTCTGTGCTTTTGACCACAAATTCCAGTTTGTGACTGTGGGAGGCACCGCCGAGGGCCTGACTCAGCACAGACACCTGACCGCTACCTGAAAGTCACAGACAGACACCAGAGGGAAAAAACATTCAGTGAAGACATGAAGGAAGACACTTGGTCTGTAGGCAGGTGTGACACATCTTCCATTCAGAATGACCTCTTACCAAGTCCCCCAACCAGCCAGTCGTTTACTCCTCCTTTAACACTATCCCACGAAGTGTGAGGGGAGAAGATCGCTATCCTGGCCTCCACAGCCCGGATGGCCAAACGCTGCTTCCAATCTTTCTGAACCAGACGCTTGATTGGCCGAAACAACGGAGGATGATATGAGATAATGAGGTCACAGCTCATGGCCTCTGCCTCCGCCATGACAGCATCTGTAAGGTCGTTGGTTAGCAGGACGGTTTTAATAGGCCGAGGTTCGCTGGGCTCAATCAGCAGCCCAACATTATCCCACGACTCAGCCAAAGACAGAGGAGCAAGCTGCTCCAACACCTGCAGGAGCTCTTTCAGCTCCATCAGGGCTGAACAGTGAGCAGTGTCAGAGAGGCAGCGGGTGGAAGAGAAGTGGAGAGATGAGTGAAGAGGGACTGAGGCTGGCTGGCTTGTCAAGAGGCTGTGACTGTGAGTCAGTGAAGGGAGCGACGGAGGGATGGATACAACTTTTGAGTTAGAGGGGTAGGGAGCAGCTTGTGAGGTCAAGCTCCTCCTGGTACAAAGGCTTCTATAGGGAAGTGAAAAAAATGTCCCAGAAAGGTTTCTACATCCAGTCAACATCAGTGGAAAACTGTAAGGACAAAAGAAAAGAAATTGCTAATCAATTAACACCTAAGAGCAGGATGAGTGTACTACAGAAATATATTTTGACAATTGACTGTTTAAGTAATTCACGGATTCTAACTTCTAAAATGAGAGGATCAAAAGCATGATTTACTTTCTGTTTTATATGATTATAAAGCAAATATCTTTGGTTTTAGGGGGATTTTATCACTGTTTTCTGAACTTTCACAGATGAAACATTGATTTTAAAAAAAATCTCTTAACAATTCAATAATGGTGGCACCCCTAAGTGAAACCGATTCCTTATAGGAGGACAACAGACCCTCTACTGATGCAATCTAATCCATCAGTCGTCAGCCAATCAATCCAAAAAGCTATTCATCACTCTGCTCAAACAGTAAGAACAGAAACCAACTTGTAAAAATGGACTTGTTCTTGTTAAGTTTTGTTCCATTTTTTCAAACTTGACACCCTGAAACCCTTTCAGCCACCTCAATCTAGACACCATTTCACACAACACCTGGACAGGAAAAAAACCTCCAATAGATTTCACCTGTCTGAGCAGTTAGTTAGCAAAAAGATGCACACAACCTATACTTTGTACTCTTAGCCGAATATCTAATCTAATGAGGTAGATCGATTTCTGAACCTGAGGCATGATATTTAATAAACTGTTGCTGTGTGAGTATAGTGCTGTACCGCTATGTTCACACCTTATTTATGGATCTAACATGACCTAAAGTTACTATGAGGTGCGACTGGCTGAGCGAAGCGTGCAGCTAACAGCAGAGCTAGCTAGGTAGCTAACATTAGCTACTAATGCGCACTAAATATGTTTAAAACACAGTGTCAGTATGTGCACGAGTGAACTTATCATACTTTCGCTTGCCTTTCACTTAAGAGTATTATCGCTCTGTCGCTGAAGAAATGACACCTCACTTACTGGAGAACTTGAAGGAGGAATGTCTCCTTCCGGCTTCCGTTTCTTACTGCAACGCTTTTGATTGGACAGTTAAGATGTCAGCGGACTTCACAGTGAGTCCTTCTTGTGTAAAAAAAAAAAAAAAAAGCAGCAACGTTTGTGGTTTTAAGACTGCTTAATATGTTCCAGTCAAATGTCAGCAGTGTTTGACTTTATTGAGGGATGAATTGCGTTAAACAAAAATATTAATAAATTCTTAATATGCATAATATGGAATATTTGCATATATATATATATATATATATATATAAGTCGGAAAAATGCATTGAACTGCATTTTCAAAAACAGTGTAATCTGAGATACTACTTAGACTACTACTGAAAATAATAATTGTGGCTACTGACAAAATAAAAGTCTTTAAAGGATTGATTACTCAGTGATAGAGATCTTTCTGAGATACACCTCTGCTTTATACTTATCTGCAAAACTATTAATTAGATTAAAACTATGAAGCAGTTTCCAACTTGTTTTAAAGTAACATGTAGAATATATCATAGAAACAACATAGAGGTAGACTTTAACGCTTAGACGACTGACCGTGAGAGATCAGGCTCCTCTTTTTCGTGATCTGTAATGACACTGAAGTTAGACAGTGGTCAGTAGTTTGTTCATATTTTGTATTTACTTTTTTATATATTTTAGTTTAGTTTAGTATCAGAGTGGAGAAAACCAAACTGACATTGTAAAAATATAGATCCATTCAAAATGACTGGCACAAAACGTTATATAATACAATAATTATATTTGAAAACACAATGGGTAATGGTAGATTACTACAACTTGTAGTAAACATTGCAAAAGCTGAGATGGTGAATTTAATCAGATGAAGCATTTTTTTGTAATCAGCGATGCACAAACACTCAGCTTTTCCTTATCCCCATAACAGATGTGTCCTGTCAGAGGCAGATCTTTCTTTGACGCTTCTAGTAAATAGTCCTGATAAACATTTTTACAATAGCATCGGAATAAAAAAAAAAGTATCTCACAGAGCCACTTTGGATTTAGCTCAATTAGTGAAAAACATGTTAAACCAGGAGAAAACACTATATAGCTGTTTGAATGATGTAACTCTGTAATGTTATAAAACAAATTGACAGATTAATGTGAACAGGAAAAGACTGGACTTTGATAAGCTGCCTTAACTCTCACAGGGCTGCTGGTCCAGTAAGAGAGCAGAAATATTAATAGGACCTTCAGAATAACATATGAATTTCCCCAATGTGGGATCAATAAAGTCTATCTTATCTCTTATCTTAATAAAGTAGAGGGTTATAAATATTGGGAGATGACTGCAAAGTATTAAAAGGGCAGGTCACATTAAGTGCAGGCCATCAAGCTTCTGGGCAGAGTGGCTACTGAATTGAGTCAGAGAGCAACCCAGAGAGAGATTATTGTGGATTAATGCAATAAAGGTCGACGCTGGATGTTAGAGGGATCAGGAAAGGATCAGGGCAAAGGCTCGGGCAGCAAACATTACATCATCTGAGTCTTCCCCTGGCTGACCTCTCTGTGTGCACCATACGCCTCTGGTCCAACAGGACCCCCTCTTCAATTACCCATACTTTACTCTCACTGCACGTCACACATTACATTTACATTATAAACACAATAAAATAACGCAAATCTTTCCTAAAGAACTCTTTCTCTCTTATTCTTCCCTGAGGGGCTGCCCACACAAAAGAGCAGTCATTTAGAACACAAGAGAAAACATGTCTTCATTAAGCATATTGGCACAGCTTTCCCTTGTATCCAATCTGCGGAGTGCAGCTGACAGATGTACGTTCAGTTATCAGGTCTGTGTTTTCAAAGAGAGAACCGCTTCACTTTTGTTAATTGGTACTATAAGCCACCATGCGCCATCTGTCCGCACATTTGAAGTCTATGTCTGTTTGTCATGCAATAACATCTGTCTGGCTGATGTGACTGTGAGGGTGCAACATGTCCCCGTCCACGTCCCTAAAATCTCTCACAGCACAGGCGCTGGCTTCAGGTCAGTATGACACACACAACTGGAGATAAACGCAAATTCTGTTCACAGCAACACATTTTCACGGCAACAAACACATTTTACATCAGAGAATTCCCACATTCAATTCAAGTATGGCTCAGGCTGCGCCCTCTAAAAGGATGAACTCTGGGACGAGCACACAACATGCATTTGATAACTAGAAATCTGTTAAGAGTGAGTCATGATGTCATAATTTTGAGATGTTTTATTAAATCAGTGGCCCGTCCATTTTTGGTCACACAGACTCTTTATCCTCCGTCCTCAATGTTTCTACCCTCAGTACTGCACCATCACTGATGTTTTTGGTTCCCTAATCCCTTCTTTGGTATGAAACGCATAGACTATTGTGTTGATTTATTATACAAGCAGCTATGGAAGTCCTGCTGGGAATACATTCCTTGTTTGACTATGACAGACCTTTGGATTAAATTACTAAAGTGCCATGACACACAGAATTGTTAAGTCTCTTTATTTTCTGTGGAATTTGCCAAATTATAAAGCAGCATTAGTCTTTCATTACATAGGTGACAAAGCCTAAAGTTAAATATGTGCTGGCTGACTGCTGGATAATAAACACCCAGAGTCCTTGGCTTCCTTTTGGGTGTCCCACAGGAGTCATGTTGCATCCACTCAAACCAAAACGCTTGTGAAAAGTTCATATACTTTTATGATTTATTTTTTATCTGTTAGCGAGATCTGACTTGTTGGTTTTTGTTCCATAAATTAACAATGTATTCCAACAAGTTAGACAATACAACAAGTCCAGGCAAAGTACTGTATACATACATAATCTATACACAGTAGTATCATAAGTGTTACATAATAATATATATTAAACATTTGATAACTTTATGTCTAATTGTGCAATACATAGTTTCAGAGATAAGAATGGTCCAGTACTGTCAGAATAAATAACCAAATAAATATGTTCCATTCGCAATACATACACATACGCATTTCAATCCAATTCAGTTAAACAATCCAAAATGACTTCCTGTATTTTCCATAAACATCAGACAAATCAATATAGTTCTTTTCAATAATCTTACATAAGAAGTATCAGTGCATGATTGTCAATCTTTGCATAGTTTTAATATTTTCTGAGAGCTACTCGATATTGCTTGATTTTTCTTCACAGCATTTTCTTTGAATTTTAACATTATCCCGTGTTCTTCTTGATATGTACAAGTTTATCTGTCAAATAGTCTCACAGAAAGGACAGCGACAATATTAATGCTTGTCTATAGAGGTGCAAAGGTGCTTTCTTGGCTGACGGTCTCCTCGACTGTCATTGATGGGACATCATTCTGACGAACTCTGCAGAGGAGAGAGAGTTTCATTAGTTCACTGTGTAGTGAGGAATGAAATCATTGTGATTACATGTGCTCTAATCTTTTAATTTGGCATTTGTTTATGCTGTGAAGCTATTATTGATGTTTATGTCACTTCAGCTCTGTACCTTCAAAGTCTACTGTGCCGTCTCCGTTGTCATCTGCTTCTTTTACGATGGCATCGATCTCTCTTCGGCTCATGTGCTCTCCCATCAGCTTGGTCATGGCTAATCGCAGCTCCTCTGTTGTGATCTCTCCATCACCGTCCATGTCGAACTACCCAGAGACCCAAGAGAAGAAGAATTAAAGAAACTAAGGTCAGTGCGTTGTTTATCTTTATGACTCTTACTTGGGAAAATTTGGCATTGAAGAAGCTGCATAGCTCCTGCATTTTTCCTCCAAAAGACAAATGAGAGAGTTTGAGTAAAGCTCTCACCTCTTTAAAGGCGTCTTTAAGCTCCTTCATGCCAATCATCCCAGCCGTTTCTGCCAGAAGCTTCGGGGCCATCAGCTCTACAAAGTCCTCAAAGTCGACTCTCCCACCAACTGGAGGGAAAATTAAAAGAAAAGATGCAGGGGTTGAACATCAACCACTCTCAGTCGATTCTGTATCAATTGTGGACCAAATGAGCCACCATAGTGCATAATTTTGCATAAGTTTTGTTCAGTAGGGACTCACGATTCATGTTGATATTCTGGCTCAGCTCAATCAGCTCCATCTCAGTGGGCATGTAGCCCATTGTCCTCATCAGATTCCCTAGGTCCTTACAGCTGATCAGCCCGTCCTTGTCTTTATCAAACTCATTGAAAGCATCACGCAGCTCTGCAGACGCGTAGAGCACAACACTCAGTCAGCTAGGTAGTCATTAAGGGTGGTGTGGCAAAATTAAACATGTTGTGGCCAGTGGAGTGTATAAATTGTTCAAGGTGTGAAGTAGATAAACAATCTGTAATGGTTGAGTAGGTCAAAGAAATGAGTTTAATCTGCATTTACTGATAAAAGAATGTAAATATGCAAAAATGTAGATGGTAAGAACTTAACTTACCGTCAATCTCATCCTCAGCCAGTTCTCTTGACTGCACAAAGAACAAAACAATTGGTTAGGTCCAGTGTAGTATGGATATTCAAATCAAACACCGTGTCCTGTAATACAAAGCTACTGTAAAATACACCACCCGTTACAACATATACAGCATAAAGAAATAAAATGAGCTACCACACAATTAAAAAATGGATGTTTTATCTTTTTGCAGTAGAGATTTGAACTGTGGTTCAAGTGGTGAAGTGTAGCTTCTGTCTGTAATGGCAGGTCTCCACATATCTTCTCTTTTTATCCTATTACTTTTTGGCTCATAATCCAATCGACCTTTCACAGCAGTTTGCAAACATCGACACAAAAACATCAAAAGTAGGACTGCTGTACTTACAATATTTTTCCCTCCTCGCAGGAAAATGCACGCTGCTCCAAAACTCATTTCTGCAAAAAGGAAAACTGGAGTATGAGGTGAAACTATGAAAAGTACAATTTCAAACACATGATGCAGAGCTGGCTGGAGTTTGCCAGAGCCAGAAAGTCAGGATTAAGACAGGCACAGTCTGTGTTCCCTCTGAGAGACTGAACACTTTGTCCTCTGTTTAAACTGTGTGATGTTGGCGCTCACCTTCCTCTGGAGATTTCTCTTCATCAGCCAGAAGCATCATAAACAACCACTGAAGCCGAGTCTCAGCAAGCGGACCTGTGCGGTGCTCGAAGCCCTCTGTCTTCCTTCTCTTTCTTAACGGTCTTCTTAGGATCGGTCTTGGCCCTGCTCAAACAGGATAGCTCTGCCTCTTCAGTGTGTGGCAGCTCTGTCTGCCCAGCCTGACAGGATGCTGAGAGGTTGTATGAGGCTGTATGAGGGGAGGTGTGGCTGCATCCCGGATTGTATGGTGGTGGGGAGGAGTCAGTTGTGTGACGGGGGGAACCAAAGGCTCATATGTGAGTTGAGTGTTGACATCATATTGCAAATTATGCTGCCATCTGAACACAAGGAAGACAGAAGATATAAGATACTGTCAATTCAGAGATGGAGCTGCTTCTTTGCAGTTTCTGTTCTTTTGAATTAATTACAGTTCAATTGAATGCAGTTCTACAGCAGATCCAACACTTCAAGTATTTGTAATGACAGTATAAGACTGTTAAAAACAATTATTTACATTGCTGATTACTATGTCAGTTAATTCTGTGATTAATCTTTTAGTCAGATATTTCAAACATATTTTGTTTCAGTGATATAAAAATAGGGGAAAGCAGCATCTCTTTGAATTTGAGGAGCTGGAGACAACAAATGTTTTTTGTTAATTAAATTTTTGCTTTAAAAATGACAATTAAACAGTTCATGATTGCTGAAAAGAGTTGATTCATTTTCTGTTGACCGACAAATCATTAATCATTAATAAATAATCTGTTATCCGTGTTTTTATTTGAGTCAGTTTTGTGTCTCTCAGTTGTATTATGTCTTATTGTCTGGTTATATTTTTGTTTTCGATTGATTGATTGTTTTGACATTGTTGCAGTGATGTTTTCACGCTCACGTTTTTTTATTGCTCACCCACACAATCTAAAATTTCTCTGCCTCTCCCAATCATCTCTAACCTTCTCTTTCGTCTGAGAGCTTCTCTAATAAAAGGCAAAAAACTCCCTAGAATGATTTAATAAAATGACCAACCATAGTCTTGATTGTTCTTAATGTAACTTTTTGTATGCAGACCTGTGTTTGGACAAATACACACAAATTAACAAAAGTTTAAATATTAGGTGTTTTCAAATAAAGTTATATTTTTAATATATAATATATTAATTCTGGACAAATTATAGGTTTTACACTATCAAACTGTTTGAACATACCAAATCATAGGCTTTATCATAACAGGCTCATTTGGATCCTCTGTTGTTTAAGCCCTTGTTGTTCTTAAAGACGTGAGCTTAAAACAAATTTGGGTTGTATTAATAAGCCACAGCCCATCCACAGCTAATTTCCCAGTGTGTGATAATCTGTATGAGTATTGGTTACATTTGCGTGACCAAAAAAAAGGATTATTTCTTCCATGAAATACAATGACTGGGATTAAAGCCTCTGGGTCAATCTTCTCTTCCTACAGCGAGGATGTAAATGTTGTGGTCTAAATTAACTGTCTGAGCTGAAACACTCATGCAGCACCAGGTCTTGATGTTGTGTGTGTGTCCTCTGCACAGACCTTTCCCCCTCTGACTGCTGCCCTGTTATGTAAATTCATCAAAAATCTGTTCACATAAGAGGCATAATCCGCTGGACTATGCAGCGGGAGCTAGCTACGATTTATTTTTTCTCTGGGCGGTAGAAGGTTAAGGATGCACAGGCTTTAATTTTGGGAATGAAATAAATTACAGAGTGTCTAACAGCTATAGGGTTACATTTAGATTAGCAAAAGGATAAAGATGCTTGATGAAAGCATGCTAGCACAGCTGCTAGTTAGAAGACCTCTCCTGTAACTGGAGGTCAAAAGTTTGACCCCTCAACAGTCAGCCCTGTTGAATAACTTGAACAATCGCGTTGTACAAAACTCCACAGAGTATCAGCAGCTGCTTGTCATTTCTTACGGGTCAGAGCCTGATGACTTCAGCAGCAACCAAAATGATAATATTGAACGGTAAAGAGGGAAAACTGTGTGTTTTGTGTGTGTGTGGTATGTCAGCTATACAAGTGCACAACACACAGATTATACTGAGTGGATTATGGGAGCAAAAGCTGGGCCAAACAAGCCATATGTGTGATTGTGATGACGCGTGTGTGTGTGTGTGTGTGTGTGCACGCGGCGCGAATCCCTTCACAAGATAAGGCATTTAAAAAAAATCTGTTCACATTAAAAGGCATTTGAAAAAAATATCACAATAAGCAACGACAGAAGAAGGATTATATATATACTTATTTGACACATGGAAATTAATAAATGGCACAGGCTGTCTGTGAGGAAGCCTGTATAGATCCAAATTGATGCTCACAAGTACCTCCCTTCCTTGTCCAGAGCCCAAACACCAAAGCAGAGCTCCGGACGGATGTGTGTGTGTGCGTGTGTGTGTTGGGGGGTGGGGGTTTGAAGTCTTGAACCCTTTTTGTCATGTTTGTTAGTGCGATGCATGTCCACATGGATGCCTTTTCTGTCTGTCCAGTGCAAACCGAATCTACCCACGGGTACAAATAATGTAACCTAACCTTTAAAGCATGCAGGCAAATCTCTATTCAGAGAAATGTTAGTAAATCAGAATTTCAGTTATAATAATTTCCAGAAATAATGCTGGTAGATCATGAATAAATATATGAATAAATATTTTACAGCACAAGCCAGGTCTTTAGTTCCTAGTGCATTACGCAATAGTTCACAGAACGCTATAGTATCTGTATTTATCAGCAAGGATTACATAATAAGCTGTCATCACAAACATTGGTTTCTGTAAAAATGGATGGGTGCCTGATATGTATGATACCAGTTTGTATTTGTTGAGCTATTTTCCAAAGCTGTGACTCCAATAGCATATGTTAAGCTGACCTTAAGTTTTATATGTTTAGTGGACAGATAAATCACTTCTTGTGATGACATAATTAAAACATTTATCATTATGTGGGTCATTTAGTTTTCTACTCAAGAAATGTTTCTTCTGTTTACCTTCACAGAGAAACACAGAGCAACAGTTCTGGAGCTGGAAAGGTTTAGGCATCTTGCTCTAAACTTCGGTAAGGTGGACATATCATATTTCTGTAGACAGTCAGTTAGATGGACTGTATTAGTTATTGTTGTTGGGCAAATCAAAAAATATATGTAAATAATAATAATAATGCAAATAACAGAGCATGACTGATTACATGATTTTGCACCAATGTTATGAAGTACCTTGATTTGTTTGGTATTTCATTTTTATTGTTTGGACAAAAACAAGAATTCCTGTCTGGTTTTATTGTATATAAATAGTTTCTCAATTGATTTTGAAAGAAATGTATTAAATCACACATACATATTGATACTGCAACTTAGATTACATATAATATGACAGAATAGTTTGTCCGTATTCTCACTACTAATCAGTACTATATGTGGCTATCAGACAAATATAAATTATTCCTAAAACTTTCATTGCATCTTAACCAGAGCAATCTGTTCTAAACAAAACATTTAGCCCAACAATGATATAAGACATAATAGTATAACTCTCACAGGAGCCAGTTTTGTTCCTAATGAGTTTACCTTGATACTGTTATGTCTATTTTGCTGATAAAAGCACTATTTATTTACTTACATTCTTTACATTAACTCGTTTGGCAGTTGCTTTTATCCAAACCGACACTGAGGAACAACATACAAGCATCAATACAGTGACAACAGATAGGCTATCAGTAAGAGCAGCAATAAATACTATTAAGAGCTATTAGTGAGTATGGCATCAATGGGGTAAATACCCCAGAAGAAGAAGTAAGAGTTAACAAATAGTGCAATCATAACAAGATAATTGTAAGGAGATAGAAGAAGAGCAGAGGAAGTGCATGTTAGAGGTTTAGGGGTTAGAGGTGTTATAAGAGGAAGTGTTTTCAGAAGAGAGGAGTTTTCTACTTCTACTTGAGTGATACTTTGAATGCAGGACTTTTTCCTGTAGTTGAGTAATTATATTGGGGTATTAACCTTCTAATTTTACTCACGTAAATAATCCATCAATCAAAGTCTTCCACAATTGTTGATTGTTTTTACTTTGATTCCCCCTCACTGAATATCCCAGTTTGACATACGGACTGCTCACTAGTAACAGATGAACAGCTTTATGTCAAATCGTATCTAATCGTATCGTATACTAATAACATGTTCCTAGCTGTTTGTTTGCAGTGGCTGTTAATATGGCAAACTAATTGTTTAGTTTAATTTACCGTGTTGCTGTTTTGGCGAACATCTTCGGCCACACGAAGGCAGCGGAGCAGCTCGTGTGCCTGTTTTCTAAAGCGTCGAAGAAGAGCACTTCCGTTTTCCTTTCGGCTCCCGCCCCGCTCCGCCATCATGAAGTCCTGAACAAAAACGGATGGGAGTCGAGCAAAATGGGGATAACACGACCTGGAGATGAAATCCGCCGACTACACTAACGTAATGACAGCACAACGTGGAGCACGGAGCGGACCCGTGGAAATTAATGACTCCGTTTCCCATTGAAAACGTCTTGGGCAGCTCCTGGCGTTACGTTATATAGTTAGCAGTGTAGCTAACAGCAGCTAGAGCTAGCCTCTGATTTTCTTTGGAAGGCAGCTCTGCTACTAGCTGGCAGGCGCCAGTCAGCTAGCTGTCACTTTAATTGACTGGCACTGTCCCCATGTCAAGTCGTGCAGACGTGCTAGCTGTGCAATTGACTGGGAACATCAGGATGGAGAGGGGTTTGGGTAAAAGCGTCGACAGACAGAATGTGGTTTATTCGTGTTGAATAGACACCAGTGCCGAGGAAAGGGGAGTGAGACCAGTATTTTCCAGCCAGGCCGGTTAGCTAGCTCCAGAGCTAGCTACAGTGGATCCCAAAAGCCACGGTAAGACATGTTAACGTTATAAATCATTCAGCATGCTAACGCAGCTGAAGGGACCTCTCTCTCCTGGTAGCAGGGAAGGGAGCAGCTAGCATCATTAACTACCTAATTTTCAGACCCTGGAGACGTTGACATTGACAGGCAAGCTTGTTGTTGGCCTGCAGCCTGAACACATAGCCAGCCCGGAGTTGTTGTTGTATGCTGTTGAATACACGTCGTACATCTTCGGTGAGCAAGAGCAAAGATAGCCTAATTGACCAGTCAAGTGCAAAAGCCATCTAGCTTGCTCAACTGAGATGCACAAACCGTGCAGGATAATGATGGCAAGCAACTGTCTAGATAGTTACTTCACTGTCTCACCATCCAAGGACAGTATGCGTTTTGTGTTCCAAAATGTGCCCAGGGTGCTCCAAGGTTGTTAAATTGCATGTAGGTTTGAGAGATACTTAATTAAAGCATTTGTTGCCTTTTCTGGAATGGGTATGACATGTCTTGTCTTAAAAAAGAGGCTAGATGGAGAGCTTTTTTTAGGCTTAGTTGCAAGATTTAAGGAACTTCTCATTTTCAGAGGGAACCATATGCTTCCTCTTTAACACTTGCAAAATGACCATGAAATGTGTCATCGGTTGCATGTTTATTTTGAAGTGTCTGGGAATCCTGACATGAAGTCCTAGTTATGTTACTGACAACTTAAAGAATACGGAGCATGTGTTACATTTCTACATTAACCTTTAACCACATCCTAATATCTCATGATGTACCAATCAAAGGCCTTTAACTTGCCAGACAGTGCATCACACAATGATCAGTTGCTGTCTGCACTTAAAGTAACACCTATAAGCATAAAATATGTACAATTTAATTTATTATATTCTGCCTCTGTGTCACAAACATTGAACCAGTGTAACTTGCATTTATTTTCTGCAGCTGTAACCCTCACAGACACCTCTATATGACAAATCTCTAGTATCTTAGGGAATGTAGTGACACTATAGGACACAATACTAAAATGATCAACTAAATGATCAGTTTCAGCCTCTAATCTGCATTTCCAAAAGCCACATATTTTTCTTATCCTATTGTGAGCATGGCTATATTCCCATAATTGGTCAGGAAACCTCTGATTAAGACAGATCTCAATCTTAGAGTGGTTACAGGTTCTGGTGAAACTTGTGGTCATGCTGTTCCTACAAAGTAGGCAAATCATGGGCCTAACTAATCTAGCTGGTCTTGTAAAATTTGGCCTGCTGCTTTTCAGAGAGATGTCTTTCTGTACTAGAGAAAGAGATAAGCTATACTGAGAACTGGCCAGGCTGATACTGTAAAATGTAAAAAAAAAAAAAAAAAAATTGGACATCTATTTCTTAGAATTCCCCACTATCTGTATCAGAAATACATTATCAGTTGGGCTATATTCTGTACTGTAAATCCATTTAGTGGTGGATTCTCCTCATGACCATGGTCTCAACTGAAATTGATATATTTCTGTTGGGCTGACCAATTTATTGTTTTAGCATCAATGTTGTAGTGTAAGCATATGCAATGGTCACATAGCAGAGCATGCAATGTAATGAGGCCAATCTGACCCTATGCTATCTAAACATTTTATTCCTTGTTATTTACCCGGGTTTTATTGTGTTTTGTGCACAGTTTCTAACCGCAATGCTCCGTGCAGTTGAGTGTGTGTGCTGGTGAAAGACCAGAGAATGACTAGGCCAACCTATTGTCAGAGAGGATTGTTTTGTTTAGCATACAATGAAAATAAAAAACTCTTTGTGTGGATTTGTGAATCTTGAGTAGGAAGATGAAAGAAACCATTATAAAAAAAGAATTGCTGGTGGAAGGAAATGTTGTGTCTGCCATTTTAAGATATTTTAGGTTATGTGGTGCACAAACAGGTAATCATTTCTCCATAAGCTGCATAATACCGTATCTGGTGACATTATGGTAATTTACTACTTTTAAATAATTTATGCAATATGTATGCAGTGTAATAATACAGCCATGTAAGATTTTGCCTATATTGTTCTGCCTTATATTCTGGTTGATAGATGGATAGTTGGTCATTCCAAGCTGATGCACACTATATACACACATGCAGACAGGCTTTGTAATCTTAGACAGTTTAAATGCTGATCTAGAGCAGGAAAAATTTTTTACACGTGAACCAAAGTGACTCGAGCCTGTAGAATGGAAAGTTGTTTATTGAATTTAATTTAACAAAGGAGAAACAGACATGTACAATACATAAATATAAACATAGATGCAATTAATAATCTAAAGTGCCTGGAGAAGTCACTGACAGTATGTCCTCGGCAGCTCATGTTTCCAAGTGTTGGCAATCCTTCTAAATAACAGACGCTCACCCAGTGTGTCTCTTCCATGCTCACCAGGCGCTGGCCATGCCGTCGAGTGTGCGGGCCGGGAGCCTGAAGGACCCGGAGGTGGCTGAGCTGTTCTTCAGGGAGGATCCTGAGAAGCTCTTCACAGACCTGAGGGAGATCGGCCATGGGAGCTTCGGAGCGGTCTACTTTGTAAGTTACTTTGCTTGGTGTTTGGATCTGTGAAAGTAATGGGACATTGGCACAATTATACATTTTTTGTCAATACTCCAGTTTAAATAGTTTTCATCTTTGTCCGCTGGTCTAATGATATGGATACACTAAAAATTTAAAAGTAAAAATTTGAGCTGTATTAATTAGAATTATATTTAACTTCAATATTAATTTGCTATATTAAAAAGACTTGCTTGTAATAATTTCTCAGTTAGATTTAGTTAGCAGCTAACACTTTGCTGACACAAATACATGTGCAAAATATGAATTTGGGCTGACCTGTTAATTAACCCAGCTGAAAATCTGTTCTTGTATTCTGGTGTGTAAAGAAAAATAGGGTTGTTTTTGACTCACATACACTCACACAGCGAGTCTTTGAATGTGGTCTGCTGTGAGATAAAGGAAAGATTTTCTTTGACTCTCACTTGTTAGAGATGTAAGAATTTTGTAGTATTGATTTCCTTGAGGGATGCTGTGGGTCAGAGATGGTGTCTGTCAGACAGGAGGGAAGGTGGTGATGACTGTAATGTCAATAAGAGAAGAAAAAGGCAAAAGCATGGTGCAAGTCAAGGACAAAGGACAGCTCGCAAGTGGTGGATGAAAAGGCCTGTTTAATGAAGGGTGAAAAGGAGCTAGTCATGGATGAAGGGATCGACGGGAGAAGGCAGAAGAGAAGAAGGAGGCTCAGCAGAAATACTTGTTTTATGTAATAGTGATTTCTTTGTTGGCTCGTGTGTTTAAAAAAAAAAAAAGACTAAGAAGTAATTTATCGTCTGTTTTTGCCAAACCTTAACATATTAGGCCCATGACATCCGCACCAATGAGGTGGTGGCCATCAAGAAGATGTCCTATAATGGCAAACAGGCCAATGAGGTAAGACCTGTCAACTCTTTAATCCTTCATCGATCGCAGATGAGAGATCAGTTTATCAGTTGGCTGTCATCATTGAGTGCCTTTGCTTAATTTCCAGAAATGGCAGGATATAGTGAAGGAAGTGAAGTTCCTCCAGAAGCTGCGCCACCCCAACACTGTTGAGTACCGTGGCTGCTACCTGAGAGAGCACACAGCATGGGTGAGTGTGTATGTGTGCACTTACGGTGTTTTTAGACCTGGTTCAAATTGTAAATGTAAGTATAAATCCTATTATTTAATGCTAAATGGTTTAATGTAGACTAGATCCAAATCATGACTGTAAAGTTAACATGCAGTACACATTCAAGGCAGTTCTGTAAGCAGTCCACGCCACGTTCATGTAAAGCACACCAAAGATGAATATGTCCTAATTTTGCAGCCTCTTTTAAACAAACAGCTACATATCAGTGCAGGCTTTCATCCAGGATGGTTTTTCAGTGCAAATATTCGCACCGCTAATAGACCTTTTCATCCAAAAAGTTCAGGTATTCCTGTTTGTGCTTCCACTGCATTTGAAGAATCATGACGTTTAGGCAGCATAGTCGGATGATGGGTTAAAAAACGATGGCGGTAATCGGTTATTTTACATATCAAGAAATGTAGACCCCTCGTTCTAATACTGATACTAGTGTTACCCAGTGCTTCCTTATTTATCTATGAAGTGCTAACCAAGTTGCTGGCAGTCAGCCCTGCAAACCCGTCCTTGAAACTTCCTGAACAAACAGCACCTGAAACTATGTACAGGAACCAAATTTGGACCCTGGTTCCTCCGGCAGAAACGCGGCTTATGCTCCGCAGTTCCTCCAAAAGTTCTTGGTCCCCTGGAACGGTTGCTACAGTGGAAACACCCTAAAAGATAAAACAAATGCACTTTAATCAGCCACGTTAATCACTTTCTGCTATGTGAAGGCTTCGACCTTTGCATCTAATTCAGACTTTAGGAGATGCTCGATGTAGAGCTCCCACTTTAATAACTGCACTGAACTCTCAAGTGTGGAAAAAGCCCTTAACGTCAAGTGTTCTCCTGGGTTAGTTTCCATAAAATAGCATGCAGTTTAACACTCCCCGTGTCCCTCTCCTAGCTGGTGATGGAGTACTGCTTGGGCTCAGCTTCTGACCTCTTAGAAGGTAAGTAGGAAGGAGACAAATGAGTAATTAAACACTAATGAGTTAATGTTTTGTTCACATCAACAATGCCTGATATCCCCTAATATCGCTTTTCCCCAGTCCACAAGAAACCCCTCCAGGAAGTGGAAATAGCTGCCATAACCCATGGTGCATTGCAGGGATTGGTGTATCTTCACTCTCACAACATGATTCACAGGTAACCCCCGTTCCTTTTCTCACTCTCTGTATCTATTCTGCCCTCCTCGCCCACACTTTTGACAAGAGACGATACAAATACAGGGGAGAAAGCACAAACTGCGCTGCCTAAGATAAGCTTATGCAACAGTATATGTGCTCACACACTGTGCAGCAACACGTTCTTGTACATCTCCCCAGGCTCTAATAATACATTTTCTCTCTCACGCGTCTCTGTTTGTTTTGTCTTCCTCACAATTTCCCTGACCAGTCATTTTCTCTTATCTGATCATTTCTCTCTCTCTCAGGGACGTGAAGGCAGGAAACATCTTGCTTACAGAGCCGGGCCAGGTCAAACTGGGAGACTTCGGCTCTGCCTCCATCGTCGCTCCAGCCAACTCCTTCGTGGGAACACCTTACTGGTGAGACGTCAGACTGTGTCAACAGTGACCTCCTCGTCATAAGAGGATGGTTTGAGAACAGTTACTTCTCGGGGAATTTATAAGAATTACACCAAATTATGATCCAGACAAGCTCTCACCTTGCTCTTTGCCAAACAGGCTTTTACTAAAAACAAAATGCTCCCGGCTTTTAAAAGATGTTATTCTTAAGCTCCGTCATGTATGTCCATGTAATTTTAATATACCTGAAAGCCACTTTTAAAGTTGTAATCCTTAAGAGTCCATACCTGGTTGATGTGTAGAAAGTTCTAGTTAGTGTGGTAACTAGGCTTAGGAGGTATCAAGGTATTACGGTACACCTCCTCTCCTCTTTCTATTAAACTGACAGGACCATGCTGTATTGATGTATTAGAGTTTGAAGAAAACAAACCATAATGTGATCAAACATGGGGTTTGATATCATATAAATCTTAATCTTAATTACAACATGTAAAATTAAAATGAAATCAAAGTTTTATGTATGTATGTACCAATGTTTTATTTTCTCATATTTTGATGCTAAAATCTCATTATTTTTACTTCTGAGAAAATACTACTTCTTTATTGATTACCTTTGCCCCCACTCGCAAAAATAAACACTTTTCTCCTCTTTGCCAGGATTATATCTAGTCATGCAGGTGTAGTTTTATTTGCAATACAACAAACTTTGAATAGCTGACTACTGGCCCATTTCTGGCTGTGCTTCACTTAGTGTCACTCATATGAAGCAATAAGGCTCAAAGGCGTGGTGGCCTAAAAGTCCAAAACTCATTCAATGCTTGCAGCAGAGTATTGATCAAACTTTAGGTCAGGTTAGGAGAACACAAAGTGATTTTTTTGTTTTCATTGACACACTGATGTTTAGTTACATATCTGTACTTGAGGTGGTTAGTGTTTTACTGTCAATCAGCTCATCCTTTCAGCACCACCTGCATATTTAAAGCCATCCAATCCCACTATTCATTAGCTACAGGTTACTGTTATTGTACATGAGGCAGCCAAACCCTCATGATGATCCTGTCTATTCATGTGGCGAAGATGTTGGGGAATGACAGTGAGCCCTGAGGTGGTGTTCTCTGTTGGTCCAGGATCAAAGAGAAAAGAGCTGGAAAGGGCTGAGTTGCTTTGTTGTGTCCCCAATGCAGGATGGCCCCTGAGGTGATCCTGGCCATGGACGAGGGTCAGTACGACGGGAAGGTGGATGTATGGTCACTTGGCATTACCTGCATAGAGCTGGGTAAGAGATGGCTGTAAAATGTTATGCAAGAGTGTTTTTCTTTTTGTGTGTGTGTGTGTTCACAAAGCTGAAAGCATCCAACCTTTTTCTTTGCTTTCTCCTCTCTTTTTTTTTATTGTGTTCTCGCTCTTTTTCTGCCACTCTCTGTCACGCTATGTCGTGCTTTGTCACTCTCTAGCGGAAAGGAAGCCTCCTCTGTTCAACATGAATGCTATGAGTGCCTTATACCACATCGCCCAGAATGAGAGCCCTGTGTTGCAGTCTAATCACTGGTGAGAGTCGGTGAAACTTCCTAAACAGTCTGTCCTTTTAGGCAAATAAGACTTTTGTTGCACCATGAGTTTGATTTTATGTTGCTTGAGATTATAAGTGTTGCTTTTATAAAAGAGCTTCTAATGTTATTTCAGCATCATGTTTTTCAAAGGATTTATTAAATTTATGGTTTTACAAACCATTAACAGAAAGTCTGCAAGGTGTATCAGATGAATTTGGCTGATAAAACCATTGCTTCAAAGTGCTGTTGAATTAAAAATGTTGAAATTAGATTAACTTGGCACCGTCTGGTCAGAAGAGGTCAGAATTTGCATCTTCAGTCTGTTGCAGTTAGTTTACATTAAAGAATTTACAAACGTTCCTGACTTGCTTGCAGATCAGTTAAAAACTGCCTGAGTTGTCTGACAACATCATGGAAAGGATCCCAACGAATTTCTCCTGATGACACCCTTTGTTTTTAACAAGAAACAGAAGTCTCTGAAATCTTTTGAGAGGGGAGTTGTTGCAAGGAAATTTATTTCCTAACTTTACTCCAGGGCTGAACAATTTGGGGAAAAATGTAATTGCAATTTTTCTGCCAAATATTGCGATTATGATTCGGTTTGCGATTTAAAAAAAAAAAAAATGATGAACCAGGCAGGAAGTCAGACACAGAACGGCATGGAGAATCTGGTTGATTTTCAAGGAAAACACCCTGTGCAGACTCCTGATCGCATATCAACAAAGAAGCGCAGTTAAAACAGCCAAAAAGAAACAATTTAACTATGTAGCTTACGTAATCATGAAAGAAGCACTAAAATCAAATACAGCTAAACAAATTAACAAAATCTGAACAAGTTCGCAAAATCAGGCAGGCAAAACGCGTGGGATATATAGCCTGCAGCAAGCAGAATGAAACGGGCTCACAGAGAGCTGTTATCTGTAGATGAAGCACACAAAAATAAACAGACAAATTAACACGTCAACAACATGTAGGCTAAACGCTCCACTGCTGAAACACTTCAGTTTGAGTTGACAAAACCACGGCACAGCCGCCACCTGTGTCTGTTTGGCTGAAGCCATTATCTCACGTTTCTTCCAGTTTTGTATGTTGTTGTAAAATGTACATGCCCTGTGTCTGCTCTGATTGGTGAGAAGGACCGTAACAGGAGAAGCATGGCGCTTCTGATTGGCGAGCAGATCTGTCAAACAATGTTGACAACGGAATCAATCTGTTACTGCATGACTGTTTTAAAATAGGTCAGATGCACTGTATAATTAACCTACATTTCAATGGCAGTCTTCACAATTAGCTAATCGCCTTCTTTTGAAATTGCAGTTTTTGGAACGATTAATCGTTAAGCCCTATGTTACTCCGACACAACAACTCCTCTCGTATAACAGTCTCAGCCTGTCGGTGGCAGAAAGAAGCACATTTTGTGGATGTTATTTTGACACAATGCTAAAGGAAAACGTTGCAGGTTCACAGCTGTCAGCTGAAGCCATCTCTACTGCACAGTATCTAAAACTTTTTGTACCTGCTAGTCATTTTCACACTAAAATATGTGAAAATAGAGCACAGGTTTAAAAATACCCAAATGATCCTCTAAGAGCAACGCTTGTGATATCCTGTAATAAATGACAAAAAAATGCATATTTAACTATGAAAAACTTATTAAAATATTAGAAATTAAACCACCTGAATTCATGGATCTCTGCTGCTCATGGAATGACACTTACAAGCTGCTTTCATGTATCAGAATGTCTTGTGCTTTTATAATAACATTTTTTAAATGATTTTCAGGTCGGATTATTTCCGCAATTTTGTGGACTCCTGTTTGCAAAAGATCGCCCAGGACAGACCTACCTCTGATGTGCTGCTCAAGGTACACAGCGTCAAAAGAATTGTTGGGTGTTGTATATGAAGGCGTAAACAGGCATATGATTATATATTTGTTAGAGATCGTCTTTATGAACAAGTGAGAGGACAACTGATGTGCAAAGTTGCTTCTGCTGCAGCCAGCTATTCACTGTTAAATAAATACTGTTGTAGTCTCTGTTTACATTTGATTGTTACTGCACATGTGTGCGCTGGCATAATAAGCAGGTCAGCTTGATGCTGTTGGGGGAAACATTTACCTAGCACTTGAACGTCAAAGGAGAATATCAAAGGAAAAATGGTGAGTGGTTGTGTGAAGTGTGAGCATTTGTGTGAGAAGCAGTCATCAGGAAGTAGGCAGAGTAGTTTAGCTGATGGCCCACTTTGTACCACCTCATGAAAGGAGATCCCCTTTCCTCTACGTTAACAATAGATGTTTAACAGTTATGGCTCTTTGCTGTTCTGGTTGAGGAACAGAATCCCAGTTTAAAGGGAAATAATCGGGATCAACATGTTAACCATAATTACCCAGCCTTAAAACTAACACTCCAACTCCATGTACAGGCTTCTTGTTAATCCTAAAATACTGGGACCTTGATCTCAGAATCCTGTGACTATTGAATTGTTCACCGTGCCTCTGTCCATTCCTATTCCCCCTTTTCTCTTAACCTTTCTGTCCACCCAGCACCATTTCCTATGCAGAGAGCGTCCCATGACAGTTGTGATGGACCTGATCGCCCGCACCAAGGATGCTGTCCGCGAGCTGGACAACCTTCAGTACCGGAAGATGAAGAAAATCCTCTTCCATGAGGCACACAACGGTCCTGCACCAGAAGGAGGCGATGAGGAAGAGGTAACACTAAATCTTATAGCACCATATTTTCACGAGTTGTCTGATCCAAATACTGGAGGTCCTGATTCAAAATGATTTGGTTGATGAAATTATTTATAGGATATGAATAACAGTGTAACTGGAGATTGCAGGTAAAAGAACACATGCAGTCTGAGAAACATGGACAAAACACAGAGTACAGCAACGAAAGGCTCTGCCTTCGTTCAGCTTTGTTTTGACCGATATCTTTAAAATATGCCCGGATAGGCACAGATACTGCTCCTTAAACATTATAGTGGATTGATTTCAGTTGTTTGATTTTTGTGAAGTGAAAACAGTTTGCGAGTCTCTGCGTTGTGGCACCATGTATTGCATTTCCTTCTCACCACAAGCACAAAACAAAGACTCTTGAAAAGACTCGATGAAAAAAAACTGTGTATAACAGTGTAGCGGTGTGAAATTGAAAATGCCACTTCAGACGTTCAGAAGGTCAAGAGACTCTCCATCACCAAGTTCCTGCAATAACTCTACGTTAGTAGGACTCTAGCTAAAAACCTTTTCTTTTTTAAAGAGGAAGAAGCATGTATCATGGTGTGTAAGGGAACAGCTGGTTTTAGCATCCATCCTGCCTTTGTATTGTACTTCTTAATATATATTGTGAACATGGGGCCCCTTCCTCTCCATACAAAGGCTTTTGTTTCCGCCAACATTTGATTCCAGTTAGTTGTCATCCCCTTCCCCCCAAAAGGAAATTCCAAGAATGTTAGAGTGCATTTTGCATTTGTCTCACTGTTGGTATGTGTCATTTTTTAAATTCATGCCATCTCAGGAAGAATTTCAAAAGATAAGCACATCAATTATGATTCTACTAATCAAATCCGGTTCCAACCTCCTCACCACAGATCTTGTCACCGCTCTGTGACATTTATCCACTTCCTCCTGGCTAATCTTCTTTTTCATGGCTAAAGTGAAAGGAGTTTTTGTACTAGAGGGGCGTTTCTGGGGACTTGTGTCTAAGAATATATGTTGAAAACATTTGTTTACCTTATAAACGATGAATGTCAACTTACCTGTGTATTGTATCTGAGTGTGAAATGTTGCTACTGTATCTGGGGTGCCATCGTAGCTGGGAGACTGCACATTGAACACAGTGCGTTCTTTTGCTAAAATATGGAAAAAGGTTGGAACTGATAAGCACAATTGAAATACACGTGTCTTATCGAAACCATGGTTCTTGAATATTTGGTGATGATTTATGACACTACTTCCACTGCTACCATCACCCTATGAATTAAGGAAACCCTAATCACAATCATAAAAGTGATGTTTATGCCCAGAGCCTTTGTGACTAAACGTCATCTTTTTCCTTTCCATCAGGATGTGGAACAGTATATGCTGCGCACCGGCACAGTCAACAGCATGGAGAGCTCCCATTCTCTGCCATCCATGTCAATCAGCGCCAGCTCCCAGAGCAGCTCGGTCAACAGCCTGGCAGACGGCTCTGACGACAGCGGGGAGATGGCCATGATGCAGGAGGGAGAGCACACCGTCACCTCCAACAGCTCCGTCCTGCACAAGCCCCTGGTCAGTCCAAAGATTTTACTGTCTGTGGGCAGACATGTTGAGGAGGAGAGTCCTGTCCTTCCGAAACCCCTTTTTGACACATTTGGCACTATGTACATCAGTTCCATGTAGAGCCAAGTATAATTCTTTAAAGTCTTTCTGAAGACTTAAATCACAACAGTATCATAATAAAAATAGCATTTGTTTTAAGATGCAACAAATCAGTTTAAATCAGTTTGTAAAGATATTGGAAGTTTACCTTTTCTGTTATGTTTTTGTCCTGTGATTTGTCTTGCTTTATTATACTAGTCTTGAACAAACCATCATACTATTTACACATTCAAATTTGCACCATCTACAGGAAATGGGAAGTCATGGAAGCACCAGTGTAGACCTGAAAATGCTCAGTAGACATGTCAGTAAGGCCACCTACAGAGTAGAAGCCAAAAATCACCTAACAGATTGGTATCTAGTGTACTTGACTGACTGCCAAAGCCCCAAGTTTAATTAAACAGTGTATTCAATTTGAAGGGTGACTCTCAGTTTAAAATTTTTATGCTTAAACAGACAGGATTTTAAAAAAACTAATTTTCCTTTCTTCATTCTTCTCCTGCTTGGTCTCCACTATGCAGAGTCATGACAACATTTACGATGATCCCTATCAGCCAGAGGTTGACTCACAACGAGAAGCTTCGTCTGCTGGTGGCGGAGGAGGAGGAGGGGGGGGAGGGGGAGGAGGAGGGGGGGGAGACGTCGTCGAGGGAGAGACCACTTTGCCACCATCAGGACAGCCTCGCTTGTCACTCGTCAGATTCAGGAACATGAGCAGGGCTCAGCCCTGAGAGAGCAGATGTCTGGGTAAGGTAGCAATTGTGTGTCAGGGCTGGTATACATGTCACATATTGTTACAAAAGGAAGACAAGCTACTTGTCAAGTTTATTTGTATAATCATACTTTATACTAACCATACTTATCAAATGGACACCCTTAACATTTGAACTTTAAAGAGAGGCTAACTTCATGCTCTGTGACTCAGGTACAAGCGGATGCGACGGCAGCACCAGAAGCAGCTGATGGGCCTGGAGAATAAACTGAAGGCAGAGATGGATGAGCACCAGCTGAGACTGGACAAAGAGCTGGAGAATCAGAGGAACAGCTTCTCCATGGAGGGAGAAAAACTCTCCAAGAAGCACCAGGTCATCCTGGAGAAGGAGGTGAGCTGGTGGAGGACGAATGAGGTGAGAGGGGAATGGAGGGATAGATGAATAAGACATGGGGGAAAACTAGTCGCACACGGCTTGAACGTTTGTGAGGGATGAATGGGAAGAAAATGATGAAGACGCGTAAAAACAACTGCCATAGAAAGTTAAGGGGGAAGATCTTTAATGTGAGACGGACACCTGGCTTACAGTGAATATTGATTTACAGTGAATATTCTTGTTTTTATTAATTTTCCTTTTTTTTATATTTTATGCTTATAATGATCATGTTGATGAGACTGTGGGTTGTTGTTTCCAGACAAAAGCAGTCCTCACGGAGGAGAAGAAGTTCCAGCAGCACATACTGGCCCAGCAAAAGAAGGAGTTGACCAGTCTGCTGGAGTCCCAGAAACGGCAGTATCGCCAACGCAAGGAGCAGCTCAAAGAGGTGCGTCTAGGTTTTATCACAGTGTGTAAGCAGTAAGATGACTACCACTAAAATATCTGAGAGAATTATGGAAACATAGTGCTGTTTTGCATAGATTTTACACTGTTAATCAGCTCTGCTATATAACTGATAATACTGACGCCACTGTCGTCGTCTTTTCACCACCACGCTCCAACTTAATATCGACCCGAAGCATCATACTACACAAACAGCATTGCTGTTTCAGATTGAAATCATTCCTGTTCATCTAATACTACTGTACTTATTGCCACTTAAGGAACTGAATGAGAACCAATCAACACCAAAGCGGGAGAAACAAGAGTGGCTGGTGCACCAGAAGGAGTGTCTGCAGCAGCTGCAGGCCGAGGAAGAGGCAGGCCTGCTGCGACGGCAGAGGCAGTATTATGAGCTACAGTGTCGCCAGTACAAGAGGAAGATGCTGCTGGCACGCCATAACCTGGAGCAGGATCTGCTCCGAGAGGTACTATTTTTTTATATTTGATTGGCGTGTCAGTGTTGGATCAACAATTCAATTCTCACAAAACACCCAAAAAAACAGCAGTCCAGTAGGATTCACGTCGTCTCAGTGAGGAAAAGGTTAATTACATTATTAGGTACCAAAATCATCTTTATTGTTAATTTAATCAAATATATTTCTGTTATTGGGCTTTCCCAACACAGCAAGTTGTCAAACACTGCATGTTCATCCTTTGAATAAAATTTTGAAAGACATATGAAATTAGTTTTCAGTGTCTCCCAATGATGAGAAATATACTTTGTGTACTTATTTTAGGAGATGGCAAAACATTAAAAAGTTCTTTGAATTAGATACACTCCAGTACAACAATACTGACTGCCTTAAAAATAGGGTTGAATGAACAATATATCATAACAATATATGTTGAAATATCTTAAATATAAAAGAAGTATATGAGAAATACATAGTAAAAAAAATTCTACATTATTGCCCAAGTATATTCTTCTTATGCTTTTCTTCTGTAGGAACTGAACAAGAAGCAGACTCTGAAGGACTTGGAGTGCGCCATGCTCCTGCGTCACCACGAGTCCACCCAAGAGCTGGAGTTCCGCCAGCTGGGTTTGGTGCAGCATACGCGGGCCGAGCTGATCCGCACGCAGCACCAGACGGAGCTCACCAACCAGATGGAGTACAACAAGAGGCGTGAGCAGGAGCTACGTCAGAAACACGCCGTGGAGGTCCGCCAACAGCCCAAGAGCCTCAAAGTGAGTGAGAGCACCCAGAGCCAGGGGTCTCCCGAAGAGGGAGAGGGCCAGACAACAGAGGGGCCGGGCAGCAGCTGGGACAGTGACAGGGGGGTGGTACAAGTAGAGGTGGAGGGCTCGATACCAAAAGAGATGGAGGTGGTAGAAAAAGAGATGTACGATGGTCAGGATGAGCTTGATGGAGCGGTACTGAAATTCAGAGATGAGGAGGTAGAGGGTGTCCCTGTGGTTGAAGGGAAAGATGAGGTAGATGACAAGAATAAACCAAAGGGAAACGATGACAGAGAGGATGAGGATGAGAAGGAGGAGTGGAAAACTGGCGAAGAAGGGCCAGAAGTGAGGGAGGTAGAAGGAGTGCAGTGGGAGTATGAGGATGATCACAGTAAAACTGAACATGTAGACACCGATGAAGAGGAAGAAGAGGGCAGGGGCGTGGCCGATGGTTGCCCGTCAGAGTTCATCTCATCCCTGTCCCCAGAAAAGAGACGGCTCCGTGAGCGAGACATTGATGAGCTGTCTGAGTTTTACTTCCCTGTTTCTCCAGAGGAGCTGGAGCCCATACCCACCTCCCCCCCTCCTCCCTCTACCCCCGCCCAAACGTCTTTGCCATCACTCTTCTCTCACGCCATCTGCCTCCTCCTCTCCCTCTCAGTCGCTGCTCAGCCCTCCAACCTCACTTTGCTGCTGCTCTCCATCTTCCTCCTCTCCCTCCGTCGCTCACCGCCTCTGCCCTCGGTGGCCTCAGTCCTCCTCTCTGCGGAGCTTGCCTTCTTGGCACTCTTCTTCTCCTATCTCTTCCTTCGTTCCTGCTGCTCTCTGTCTCTCTCCACCTACCTGTCGCTCAGCCTCTGGGCCAGCGGCCTATTCAGTTTAGGACTCTCCCTGAGTTTGGGGATTTATTACATCCCCATGATCCTAATCTCCGCCTTCTTCCTCAGCTCTCCCTCCCTCTTCCTCTCTCTCTACTTGGTTGTCGTGCTGATTGTCAGGCCGGCCCGCGACTTCCTCCAGTACGCACCTCGTAAAGTCAACCGCCTCTGCATGCGTGTCCTTTTCCGATTGCCTCGACCCCTGTTTGCCATGTGCCAGTCAGTCCTGGGCGGTATGGCTGAGCGAAACCTCTATGAGATGTTTCCCAAAGCAGGGCGCAACTGGGGTGTACGCCAGTCTAAAATCCCAGTCCCCCTGAAGAGCTTACCCTTAGAGTATCAGGCTCGCTACGGTAACACCTCTCCCTTGACCAAGGGCCTTCTCTGGGGGAGGCGTTTCAGTAGACGGCCCCTTGGGGTCCTGGCAGACCTGGCTAACTCCATAGTGCTAAAACTAGCCAGACAGCTCCTTAAAAAGCTGCCGATCAGCGTCCGTGTCAAACTCCTAACTCTGGGCCTCTTGAAGAAGGAGATCCCAAGCAGGCTACCCCAACTGCTGCCCAGGGAGGTCAGAGAGAGGAGACAGAGGGAGAGGAGGAGGAGAGAGAGAGAGAGACAGAGGAGGGAAGAGAGGGAAAGGATGTTTCGTGAGGAGGTGAGGTGGGAGTGTGGGTTGAGACGAACTGCATCTGGAAGGTTTGTCAGGGGGAAAATTCGACCATGGAGATAGCAAGAGTGAAACAAATTAAAGTAAAGAGTGGGGCATGTGTGCTGATGAGTGTGAGTGTGATCATGCTCTATGTTCCATTGTTTGTGTGTCGTTTTGTTTTGGGCCCACAGGTCTCTCTTGTTACAGAATTCCCCAAACTGACCTTTGGTCGCATTTCCTAAAGATTAGACATATTCTACTATGCTCATGTGCACATACATATATGTGTGCAATGGCTAAAAGTGATTTTGGCTGTTGAAGCTTATCCAAACATGTGTACATGTCTGCACATGTTGAATCAGTGGGCCCTGCGAACAGAAACCTGCAGCCAAACCCACTGTTGCTGTACCAAACCAATGAAGTTTTAACATTTCATCATTGTGCTTTTTGTAAAAGTTCTTTAAAGTTTCTTGAGTTTTATTATTTTGCTCTTAATTTGTAAGACAAATATTTTTATGGTTATTTTTTAAGACCGTTTTTGTGCAATCTTTTGTTTTTCTTTTATACTTGTCTTATTTCATTGGGTGCACTGTTATATCAGTGCTTAGAACAAATATTACAGTGTTGCATAGGTTCCTGGCTATAATTTCACTCCCCAAAGCTGAATACTGTGAAAAAGAAAAAATATATTGGAATAATTTCACTAACATCACCCCAAACACTACAGGTCGCTCTCAGTCAGTATAAAAGTGCAATAAACAGCTAAGCAGAAATATCTGGGACCACTGTAGGACATCTGATAACGCTTTGATGCGTAGTTTCTATATTTAGAAGTCAAAGTGGAAAATAGTTTGCATAAGTTTGAGGCCATTTAGCGGGAACATTAAGTCAATCCAATACATTGTTTCATGCAAAGACACCATTGAATATTATTTACAGCTGGTGAAATTGTTATCATTCAGATTCTACATATATATATATATATTGTTTTGTATTGCTCTGTATGCAATAATATTATGTTTTACCATGTAAACATTTGGATATCTTTCCCCTTAATCATTACATAAATTTAAACCAGTTGAGTGCCTAGTTACAACAGTTTGCACAAATGTTAAGTCTGTTGTGAAGTGAAATATCCTACATTTATAGTGGAAACATAAGAGCGAAGGATATACTTTTGGAGTCGTAAAATTATATAATAATAAAAACTTATTTAATAATTGAGTGTAGCTTAATTTATATGAAGCCATATAGACAATCTTTTGAGACACGCAATCATAAAACAAGTCCAAAGATTGATGCAACTACTGAATGTGAAAGTACAGATAGAGCAGTTCATGATCGTATGTAGAGAAGGTGTCAAGTTAAAGCATTTGTGTCATTTTGCACTGTCCCAAAGACTAAAAAACAAACAAATGGGAGAACAGATCACTTCAGTTTATGGCTGCAACTAAAGATTATTTTCATAAATAATCTGATGATCCACAGATTATCTTTTTTTCGATTAAATGTCCAAAAAGAGTGAAAAATGCCCATCACATCCCAGAGCCTGAGGTGATGTCTTCCAATATCTTACTTTGTTCAACCAAAAGTCCAAACCCCTAAGACGTTCAGTTTAGACTGATATATGACAGATTAAAGCAGCAAATCGTCTGATATGAGAAGCTGGGCTTTTTTCACTATTTTTACCTGGGAAAATGGCGTTAAACGATTAATCGATAATCAAAATAGTTGCAGATTAATTTTTCTGTCGACCAACAAATTGATCAATCGATAAATCATTTCATCTGTACTTCAGTTGGACCAAAAACAAATTTTACCGTTTTCGCTTTCACAAATTTGAGGACTTAGAAACCACATTGCTCTGATGGGTACATTTTAAGTGACTTAAGTCAAATGAAGCAGATTTCAGTGAAAATTTGTGAATGTGACATGCATAGATTTCAGAGTATTTAAAAATGTGCAAATTTGCAAGGGAAGTCTGGTTAAGATGAATAAAATGCATTAGTGCTTAGAAAAGCTAATTATCTAGGATGATATGCCTTGTGTGTCACAGAAGGACGACATTTGAGTCATTACATGGAGGAATATTACTGAGTAGGAAAACTCAGTATTAACTGTATTTTGATGCAGGGGGAACAAAAAAGTTGGGCACTTTGTTTAGGTGACCTGCATTTGCGATGTCTCGCTTTAAAAAAAAAAGAAGACATTTCCAGCAAACATTGTGTTTTATTTGAATGTATTTGCCATTGATTTACATTTGTGTTCCAGTATCAGTTATTTCCTGTTCCTCTGTGTATGTTTACATGTTTGTATTCTGTTTGTTGTGACACCGTCTGAGAGATATATCACCTTGAGTTTTTAAAAATATTTAATTTATGCAGTATTTATAAGACTAGTACTGCATTGTGTTTGGCAGCCATTTTGTTGTCCTTTTATTCTCACTTTAGCTGCATGAGTGTTGGCGTACTGTACGGCCATGTGCCAGCAAGCATAGAAAAATATTTTGTCATACTTCCAGATATTTCTTTACACAAAAAATAAATTATTTTGTGTGGAAATCATTGTCTTGTTTGTTTTTATGATTTTCGTTTCCATTATTATCATGTCCTCATTTGTTTACTTTACTCTTTACTTGTTTTATATATATATATATATATATATAATATATAATCCCTTTACCATTTTTTTTTGTTTATCAATCCTCCTGCATCTTCCCACATTTTATCTGAGTTATCTGCTGTGCCCTTCCCTTTGTCTAAAATCCCCCCAAAATAATGCCAGCAGGTTCTGCCAGGACTACTTCGAATCTACATATAATGCTAAAATATGTTAATGGATGTTAACTAGTAGGTATATAGTCATTCAAAGGCTTACTGTGTTATTTCAATCCATGTCCTATATGCCAAATCACAACTTTAAATTTCAATGCATGCTAGTCATTGTAAATGAAATTGAAACTGATATTTTGGTGTATTTAAGCACCACACAATTTTTAGAAAAGTAACTGGGATTTAGAAGTTGATACAGATTAGTCACATTTCAGTTAAAGGCACACTTTGCAATCCGAATGTAGTCAGATCCATATGTTCAGACTGACAGGTGTTTTCAAAAACTGTAGGTTTGTTTACATCAGAAAAGTTTCTAAATGGGCCTAGTCAGTAATTGGCACCTGGCAAATGCACAAAAGGCTTATTTTTCATCTACAGGCCAGCCTTTTTTAATGTATGAAAATACCTTTAAGAGTAAAAAAAAACATTCTCAACAGACATAAAAGATAGGCACATAGGCTTGCAGAGAAGATTGCAGATTGTGTTTAAAGCACTGGCTGAAAAGAGCATTATGGTTCTATATTCAAAATTTAAAACCTGTTTTGTTGCATAAATCCACAGTAATCACACGTATGATTTATTTTCGTCCCGTTTTAGGATATAGCAGATTGTGAGTGTAGCATTTTAAAAAAATCCACAACTGAAAATAATACGATAAAAATAAAACAGCAAACTGTATGTGTGAACATAAAGGCATGAGTGTACACATCTAGTCACTTTGGCCGTAATGTTGTCACTGGCAAAGATTCAAAAGTTAAAGTTGTAATAGTTAATGGTGTATTTTTCAGATCAGTCATCAGCAATTGATAGTAAAAGTAATTTTATTTTTAAAAAATTAAAAAAAAAAGGTTTTTCCTGATTTTCTGTTTTTAACCATGTTATTTTATAAAACCATAGGTGCACTTTAGCCCAGCTGCCTCCATCTCTCTTCTTTCTCCTCCAGTCCAAAGAACTACAGATTAAGCGTCAGTTCCAGGACACCTGTAAGATCCAGACCCGTCAGTACAAGGCCCTGCGCAACCACCTGCTGGAGAACACGCCCAAGTCGGACCACAAGGCCGTGCTGAAGCGGCTGAAGGATGAGCAGACTCGTAAGCTGGCCATCCTGGCCGAGCAGTATGACCACTCCATCAATGATATGCTGTCCACACAGGCTGTGAGTAAGGCAAGGAGACGTCGTTCACTTCACACTCGCACCACACCACCACTGCTGTGCCTGGCCTGGGGGCCGTCCTGCCCGCCCGCCTGCCTGCCTGCCTGCCTTCCTGCCTGCCAGCCAACAAACCACCTCCCAGTCCCTCAGTGTTAATCTCCGCCTGAACCCACATTTCCCAATTTTATACCAAATTATGTACTTCACCCTGTTTCCTCTTCAGTACAACAGTTCCTAAATATCATTTACACTGAATTTCTGGGAAAAATTAGCATCTGTCCTGCCTTGAGAGATGACAACTAAGCAGTGATGACAGAAATGTGACATCTTAGTTCAGAGGATAAATGTTACAATGCTGTACAGAAAAGAAATGTGAGTGAGGTTCCGCCACAACTTCAGGAGGAGGAACACTGATTTTCAGCCACATAATAAAACTGTACATTCAGTTTTATCTTCAGAAGGCAACTCCACCAAATTGGCATTGCACTCCTATAATATTACTCAACCTGGACAGCTTGAAAGAAACAAGGATACAAATCGACACAGTTAAACCAGAGATATCCCCGTTTTTTCATTCCACAGATTCGTCTTCCTTCCCACAATGCAACATAAACACAACAGTTCAGTCGCTAAGATCACTCCTTTGTGACTCCACAGATTGTTTTCATTTTCAAACTCGTGCTTCCTCAAGTGATCTCATGTGACGTTGCAGTTGTGCTCCCCAACATCTGTAACCAGAGTTTGATGTTTAAAATCTTTAAAGTCCCCCTTTACATAGCACCTTGATTATCTTCCACTCGTTCAGTCATGTTACATGACCTTCGATATGTATGAGCGTCACACATAACACTACTTTTGTGAAAAGATGGCTGCAACCTGAGATAAGCCTCATTCTTTTTCTTTCGGGGACTGTATGGAAGTTATTTAATATTTTTCTTGTGAGATTAATTTCAAATCACTGAACAGTTAGATAATAGGGATTACACATTAACTGTCCACTGTTATTGTTGCAAATTAGTCATGGCTAGAAACCTGTATGCATGGCATCTCTCATTTGAGAAGCTGGAATCATGAAAAGTTTGGATCAAAAACGACTGTTAAAAAAAGTACCTCAAAATTGCACTTCCATTCCACCACACCTTGGGAGGCTTTTTAATAGTAAAATCATTTTTGTACAGTGAGTCCCTTATAGCTAAACTCTTAACTCACCGGCTGCCCTTTTAAGCGTGGGACACAAGTGCCAGGCTTTTAAATGAATGAAAGTAGGAAGAGGATGGGACTTGACAAAACGTCTCGTTCCCTTCAGTGACATAACACCCTGTGCCACTTTAATTACCTCACATGGCAGCGTGCCATGTAAGCCCAGTAAGCCAAATCCCTGCTGCCCTTGTTCGTCCGCACATCTTCTCATGCTCTGGTTAAAGTCTCTTTGGGAATGTTTCCCACTTGCTGATTGAACTCTATCCTGACGTCAGGGGAGGGGGAAAAATGTTTTAAATGAAGAATGTCTTTTGAAACAAGATTTAATCTGTTATCTGGAACGAGGCTTTAAGACAGGCTTCATATGCACAGGCCAAAGTGCTTCATCTAGTGTGCAACATTTTGTTTTTTTACAATTTTTGCATTAGAACTTATTGAAATGATATACGAACGCTTCACATCCTGTTCACACCTGCAGTATTTCTGCCTGATGCATTTAGTTTATCGGTAGAATGTGCACTGAAGTTTGTAATTAATATTAGTTGGTTGTGATTTTAGTTCAACAGTTATTTACATTTACACAGAATTTAATGATTTCTTAACTTCATCCTAGTGATTACAGCAGGCCCAACATCGATTAAACAAAACTCAACTCCCGATCCTCTCCTCTGCATCTCCCTCTCTTTTCTACCTGGTTAAGCTTTCTAAACCTTTCCTCTTCTACCCGTCAACACTAAAGCACAACTTGTTGCCCATACAATCCTGCCACTTCCATTTTTCATCACACTTTTTTTCCTGTCTATTAGCTGCGATTGGATGAGACCCAGGAAGCGGAGTACAAGGTGCTGCGCATGCAGCTGCAGCAGGAGTTGGAGCTGCTCAACGCCTACCAGAGCAAGATCAAGATCCACACCGACACGCAACATGAGAGAGAGGTCAAGGACCTGGAGCAGAGGGTGTCCATCCGCCGCGCCCTGCTGGAGCAGAGGGTTAGAGCCTTTTGGCAAACACTTCTATGAAAGCAAAGCTCCTTAAAATGCAGCCTCTGGTGAGTTTTAGGAATTCAGTTAGGCTTGCAGAGAAGATTGCAAACTGGATATGATTTCTTTTCAAAGGAAGGTAATAGTGGGCCGCTGATGATGAATAGCATCATTAGTTTATTTGCTGTCCTACGTTGAGCCTTCCTACGTCCTACGTTTACTTCCATTATCGACTACAGTACTTTTAACGATGATTTTCACCACAAGGTCCTCTCACTACCTGTTCTGGAGCTTTCAGTCATATCACACGATCTTCTGTAAGGACTTCTCATCCATGTTAGTTTAAATGTTGAGATTGAAAGTTCACTCTTGGCCACTGACAGAAAACATTGACAAAAATTACAGTTTTACATTTGTAAATGCAAAATCTTGAATCTTGTTTAGGGAACAATTGGAACACCTTTCAGGAATGTTACAAGCTGAAGAAAAGTGACATTGTGTTTTCATTTGCTGCTCTTTTCCTAGATTGAGGAAGAGATGCTGTCCCTGCAGAACGAGCGTTCAGAACGCATCCGCACCCTCCTGGAGCGGCAGGCCAGCGAGATCGAGTCCTTTGACTCAGAGAGCTTGCGTCTGGGCTTCAGCAACATGGCCCTGACAGGCATCCCCAGCGAGGCCTACCCCATGCAGGGATACTCCAACGCCCCGCCTTCCGGCTCCCGCTCTGCTGGGCACTGGAGCCACGGCATGCCCCCGCAGCAGCACTCCCGCCGCAGTCACAACAGCAGCAGCAGTAGCGGCATCAGCAGCAGCAGTGGAGCAGGGGACCGCAGAAGCGAGTCCTCCTCTTCCTCCCATGTCCTGGGAATGGCCCTGGGGTTGGGGCGAGACGGGAGGGAGGTGCACCACTCGTCCCGCTCCTCTGCGTCTTCTTCCTCCTCTTCCTCCTCTTCTTCCTCCCACCACCAGCGGCACCACCTGCCCCAGCACTACCATCACCAGAGCACACCGCAGCTGTACCGCGAGCGAGAGCGGGACCGAGATCGAGACAGGGAGCGGGAGAAGGAGAGAGAGCGGGAGTGGGCCGGAGTGCGGGCCTCCGGTGGTGACCTGGCCCACCCACACCCCCTGCCCTTCTCCCATCACCTGCCCTCACGCTCCTCCTCCCAGTCCCTTGCCATGCTACCTCCCCCGCCGCCTGCCCCTCCCTCCATCTCCGGCCCGTCCTCATCTTCCTCTTCCTCCTCCTCCTCGCAAGGGGGGATCTACAGCGGCGGCGGGCTGGGTGTGCGCGGTGCCCCCAGCCTGATGGCCCTGAGGAACAGCCCCCAGCCCCTGAGGAGGACGGCATCCGGTGGAGGGCCTGGAGGAACCGGGGGCAGTGATGGCGTCCTGAGCCGAAGCACCTCAGTCACTTCACACATCTCTAACGGCTCCCACCTCTCCTACTCTTAGACAGCAGGAGGATGAGAGCGGGCAGGGTGGTAGCACAAAGGATGGGAGCGATTTAGGAAGGTAGCTATCACAGGTTGCACCTCAATACTCTCAGATTGCCTTACCTTGTGTCCTTTCTCGGACTGATCTGAACTCTCAGCTGAAATGCAGAGGATTTTGGGACAACACCCATTCGCTCTTAACGCACAGAAAGGCAAAGAGAGGACAATCTGACATTATTGAGCTGCTCCCTGCTTCTTTAGACTCAGGGTGGGTAGAGAGGGTTTCTCCCATTCTCACAGATATAAAAGATGGAGGGAGGAATGTAACCACCTGTAATACCACTGGATTAAGGTGATATTAGATTTAAAAACAGGAGGTTTGTGTTTAGTGTTTTTACCTTTGTTACCGCCTGTAAAAAAAAAAGTGAGACAGGAAGCGTGAAAGGAGGGATATTTTGCCCTATTTTTCCCTCCCAGAGCTGCAGAGAGAGATGGGGGATGGCAGCCATGTCTTCTTCTATGATGTTCTATGCTGGAATGGAGAAAGAGAGAGGACAGGGGGAGGAAGAAAGGAAAATGATGTGGGTTTTTTTGCATTGTGTACGTACGTGTATGTAGTCTGTAGTGTCCAGATATATCTAGCAAGCACTTGTAATGTCTGCTCCAGAAAGGAAAAAAGGGGGGGAATCACAAAAGATGGGTTACTTTAGTCTCCGATGTGCTGGGGACTGGAAAAAAACTTTAAATTGATTTACAACTGTTGATGTTTTGTTCATTTTTTTTGTACTAAGTGTATTTAAAAAAACACAAAAACAAGTTGCTTGGAACGTCACCAATGCCTTTAAGGGGTTCTTAAAGGGATGTCGCGCTATCAACATTTTTATTTGATGACTGCAAGATGATTTAAAAACTGAATACAAATACACAGAATGTTTGTAAAGGCCAAGAGACTTACGTTTTAAAAATGCAGCTGGGATGAGGAGAAAGATTTGTGTGGACATGTACAAATACAAAAAGAAAAAGGGGAAATACAGGCTTTCTGGTATCCATGACATATTGAGTATCTAAACAACATAGGTGTCTACGGGAGTCACTCCAATGCATGAGATAGATGTACAAAAAAAAATTTGTAAAACATGACCAAACACATTTGAAATGTACCGTACCTGTCCAAGTTTCACTGGCATTTAAGATCACGTGTCCCACATTTTTTGATCTTTACTGTAAATATTTATGGGTATATTGGAAAAAAAACAACAAAAAACAAGTCATTGGTTTTATAGAGTAACAAAGATAACGATAGTAATTTTGATATATTCAAATGAGTATTGAATTCAAGAGTTAGAGCAACAACTCCAACTGCATTTTCTATAGGTGTCAATATTACCATAACTAATCCTGATGTAATTGTTGGTGTAATCATGTTCACATTTTTCTTGAGAAGAAAAGAGCCCACTTTTGACTGTAAAAAAAACATAGATGATTAAAAAAACTGTTGCATTGTCCGGTATGGTGTGTGTTCAAGGTATTAATGATTATTAATAAGGGATTATTAATAATTGTTAATGAATCGTGTGTGTTGAGCGGTAAACTATGGTTATATTGCCACATTGTTGTAGACAAAAACAAACAACACTCTTACAACAGCAACACCCCCACTGTTCACGTGAACTCTGACCTCCTCCTCTGGACTCTGGGAAGAAAAAAAAAGTGATTTTTACAATTGGGCACTCGAATGTACATGCCTTTTGTTATTTATTTGTTTTCAGTTTAGGAATAGGTTTCACAGAGCCTCTCACAGGAACCATGGGGGGGAACAAAGAGATGAAGAGAGACACGCACAATCCTAGTTGATGATCGTACTGCTGAAGACAAGCTGGAAGTGTGAAAGGACGGGCGTCGACTGAGCTGCTGTGAACGTGGCCATCCTCTTGTGCTGTCACAGCAGCAGTGACCGCAGCACCCTGTCCTCACAGATAAAGACACCAGTCAGTGTTTCGTGAGCACGGTGCACGTGATGCTTCGGGAGGTTCTTCCTCCCGTCATTTACTTGAAGGAGATCAGAAATAACTGGACTTTTTTGTTGTTATTTTTTAATTTTTAAATTGAAAGAAAATGAAAAAAGATAATCACCCTGCTGTTTGTATGACTTGGAAACACCAGCTCAAGACAAATCCCTGTATAACCTACTACTTTATGCTTGGTTGGAATCTCAGTGCATGCATAAACTCCTTATATAAACTAAGACTGGTGGGTTCAGGACGGCCCTCGTGTCGGAGAAATCAGTGTGGTAGTGTTGTTTTTTTAGACAGGTTGTTGTCAGTGTCAGAGGTCATGGCGAGAGCAGGGAGTCCCTGTGTCGTGCCTGGATGAAAGATGAAGACGAAGAAGCAACGCAGGCTCATCTGTGTTTTGCAGAGTTTTCAGGGGTGGGGGTGTGGGGGGTGTGGTGGTGGTGGTGGTGGTGGTGGTGGGGGGGTTAAAATCCTTATTAAATATTCAAATCAAGCTAATTCCATGCTTGAGGAGGAGAAGGAAGAAGGGTCTTAACACATGTATTGGAAAAGAAATGGGGTGCTTTAAAAAGTAATTTAAAAAAAGATAATAAATTGATATTAACACATTAACTGGTCTTGATTTGATGTACTTTTACTCTTTACTCAAACTCCATACATTATTTTTAGAGCTGAACCAATTAGTCAATCGATTACTTGATCATCAGAAAATGAATTACCAACTAATATGACAATCGATAAATTGTCACTCAATTAAAATGTCAAGAAAAATCTGTCCCAGTTTCTTAAATGTGGACGTGCTGGTTTTCTTTGTCTTCTGCTATTAAATTAAATATCTTCAAGGTTTTTGTTGGCCGTTCAGACAAAACAAGACGTTTAATGTCAACTTTTTGACATTTTTTATGGCTCAAGCGATTCATAGAGAATATAATCAGCAGATTTATGGATAACATCTGTTAGTTTCAGCCCTAGATTATTTTAATTATTGATCAATATTCCCAATTATTTTCTTTGTTCACATATTAAAATATCTTATTTTGTCAGACTAACAGCTCAAAATGGGATAATCATATTGCAATCATAGAAAAATAAACTAATAATCACAATTAGTAAAATTTAATTAACTATCATTTCGTTTTTGTTGACTAATCGATTAATCAGCTCTAGTTTACTATTATAGGTTCTCACAACTTAAACACCTTCTTCCCCCCTAAACAGTTTATCTGTATTTATGCAATGCTGACTTGCATCTATGGTGTGTGTGTGTGTGTGTGTGTGTATCCTGAGCTCCTTTTCGTCCTGTGTGTGTGACTCTGACATCATTGTTGTAGGCCGACTGGGAGGATCTGTGCGCACCTCCCTTTAAGATGCGTCTGTCATCTCTGCTGTTAATGGAAAGTCATTCCGGCTGTTTTCTGCGGCGCAGGAGATCTGTTCCAGCTGGCCCGAGGAAGGGGGAGAGACGCCGTAGGACCATTTTGCGTCGGCCGAAAAAACTCCAGGAAGGAAGGGGCGAGGACAGGCTCCGCCGAGGGAGACGGAAATGAGAGGGGGGTGTCTAAAGAGGAAACCCTATCCCTTTAAGAGCAAGTGGGACATAGCGGTGCGAGAAAAGGAGAGGAGGGGGAGAAGAAAGAGGAATTAAAAAAGAAAAGGAAGAAAGAGACAGGGAGGGAGGAGGGAGTGCGGGCGATAAAAAAAGAAAGATGACATCCTCGCAGCTGAACGGCCGAGGTGGAGCGATAGGCTGCGGCCCGGCGAGAGCGCCGCTCGCCGGGGTCAGGGCTTGAATCCAACAACGAGGCTTCGACAAACACCCGATTGGCCTATTGGGGGAAATCGGAAAAATAGATTCATAAATTAAAAACAAAGCATGACCTGCTGTGCTGCCAGATACGTGTGTTGTAACCCATATTTGTTCTCTTGCGTAAAAATGCATCTATTTCACGTAGAATGGTTTATGTTGATTGCTTAACATGTAATAGTGTGATATCCGATTTTTTTGGGGGGGTTGCTTTTTTTAAAAGCAGTTTTGTTGTGTGATGTTGCGTTTCAGTGAGTTTTAGTGTTTGATGAATTAAAGTTAGTAGCCAAAGTGAAAGAGAAAACAGGCCATTACTGGACCTGGCCTGCTCCACCACTGCCTGTGTGCTGCAGCCTGCGTTAGTCAACAGCTGCGTGCATTTTTAATTGACAGCATTAGGCTACCTCAATGAGAAAAACATATTTTTGCAGACGACTTTATTCACGTTTTTCACGCGAATCCAGAAGCCCGCCGTTTCCGCTGCAGCACAGGCGACTGTTTGCGCCTCGATCACCGGTGGGCCGATCAAAGCCATGCAAAGGCTGCTCTCCTCGATCTCAATCAGGAGCTGACTTTATAATCTCCCTCGCTGTGGCGCAAAATGGACGCTGCTTGGAGCAATTTTCTCTTCCAGGTAGGCTTGTTGAGCAGGCATTACTGGCCTCTTTTTTCATTTTCTGACACGGGCCACTCAGTGTGTGTGTGTGTGTGTTGTGTGCGCGCGCGCGCACGTTCCCAGCAGTCCTACAGCCCTCTCATCTTATATTACTACGTAGCACTGTCAAGATAATGCTCTGACTTGTGTTTACATTTGGTGATGGCCTTTCTACTTGCTTCTCCAGAATGCTCCCACCCAAAACCAAGTGGAGGGGAGCCTCCAATCAGAGCTCATGCCCGTGCACACGAGCTCTCCCCAAACCCCACCCACAGAGCACATAGCACAGCCTCCTTCTACTGTGGACACCGCTGCTCTTAGTGAGGATCCCCTGCCTGGTGAGGGACACATCACTGCACTCTGCACCTGTAGAGCTGTAAATGACATTAACAGTTAACTAAAGTCAGCCAGGTGACATTTATTTTGGTGATTTGCAGGTGAAAAGACAGCACACATGGAAGCGCATCATGACCATAAACATTTGATCTATTATAAGAATACCTAATAGTGGAGATTAATCACTACTAAATACTTTGAGTAGAAATGTAAATAGCACCAATATATTTCACTTTGAAAACCGTCTGAGTTTCCCTCTTTGACATTTTCAGTAGTGCCCAATATTCAAAATCTACATTTTTTCTTGAATTCTATAAAATCAATTTGGATCTAAAAATTTAGTTTAACTCGAAACGATTCAGTTGCTCAAATTGGATTTCTCAGACACAAAATTTCGAGCTATAAACATCATAGATAGGCAATCGACACTTTGTTCTACAGCTTGTTTCTCAATAGTTATTTTTTTTGATAAAGGTTGTATGATGACCTTTATTGACTTATATCACTTCTACTTTGCCATTCTGTATTTAGAAATACAATTTTTTAAATAAATTGAAACATAAGATGACATTTAAGGAACTTTAACTAAACTGTCAGCCTGCTCCTTGTGATTAGAGCTGAAAACAGTAGATTAATTTTTTAATTAAATAATTTTAAATTTTTTTATTAAATAACAATTAACTGTCAATGAATTGATTATAAAATTGTGTTGCAGCCCTTCATATGTTTATTTTTAACCAGTTAGCTACTTAAACTATAAAATGAAAAAATTGTGAAAAATGCCCATCACAACATCCCACAGTCCTAGATATCTTCAAATTGCTTCTGAAACAGTCTAAAACCCAAAAGAAAATCAAAAAATAATCCATAAGCGGTAATAGTAGCATTTCTTTGAAAAGCTGAATCCAGTGAATGATTTGCATTTTTGCTTGGTAAATAACAGTTAATCGATAATCAAAATACTAAAAATACTAAATCAGCTTCTTTGAAATTATAATTTTCTCTTTCTGTGTTTTCTTCCGGTTACCTGTGGTCCAGTGAAGCCAGTGTCTCGGCCGACCCGCATTCCCCACATCTGTGCCATCTGCAACAAGCAGTTCAAGAACAACTACAACCTGCGGCGACACCAGTCGGTCCATACTGGGGTACGCATGAAGGACAGGGCCAGAGAGCAGGCGGAGGGGGCAAAGGAGGCCGGCCAGGTGGCGGTGGCAGCCCCGTCGGCGATGGCGGTGGGGGCTGGAGGGAGGGTGGAGAGGCCCACTGTTCCCCTCTCCCTGCTACACCTCTCTGCACCTACCCCTCTCGCCCCTCCCGGCGTGCTGGCGGGGGTCCAGCAGCCTCACCTGGGTAGTCAGGATGGTGAAGGGGTTGCCATGCCAAACGTAATGGCTAGTGTTAACCCCCATGTTCCGCCTCCTGCTGCTGTCGTCATGGCCACAGGGGCGACAGTACAGGTGGGTCAGGGCCTTGTGGAGATGGCTGTCGTCAACCCCAAACCTTCAAGCATGTTGTTTCTTAAGCTCCCTGGCCACCGGGACGGTTAAGCCACTTTCTTTTGCTGTTTGGGACTTGCAGGCAGTTACTGTGTGTCACATGCTTCGAGTTAGACTGAAACTCTCCTGTGTGTGAAATTTGACAAAATGTCAATCAGTTCAGGGACCAGTAAAAAAGTTTGGCATTGGTCCACTGTTTGAGAAACATCGTGCTAGAAGCCCCCCACGCTCCCCTGCATGTTCTCTGTAACACAGACAGTGTGAAAGCATAAAATCCAGTGAGAAGTAGTTAATCTAACCCGCCAATCAACTGTCAGAAATGTTTTGCACAAGTGATGACATACAACTTTGGTACAAATCAAGCAAAAATATATGTGTGCATTGCATGGTTTCCACAATAGATATAAAAATGTTAAAAGAGTGAAAATTAGTGACTGAATGTATTTTTGTTTATATAACTGTAATCCTGCACAGAAAACGTGTACCGTCTAAACTCTGTAGTGTGTTTATGTGCTTGTCTGTTTTGCCTCAGCGGCCCGCAAATCCCAACCCGAATCCGGTGAGGAAGAACCACGCCTGCGAGACCTGTGGAAAGGCTTTCCGGGACGTTTACCATCTCAACCGCCACCGACTGTCTCACTCGGACGAGAAGCCGTTCTCCTGCCCCATCTGCCAGCAGCGCTTCAAGAGGAAGGACCGCATGAGCCACCATGTGCGCTCCCATCAGGGTGGTGTGGAAAAACCCTACGTCTGCCCCCACTGTGGCAAGGCTTTCTCCAGGTGATGCAACAGTTTGGGTCTAATAAAATCTCAGTCAGGATTGTGTTAGTTCAATACTAAGACACCTCTCAGCTTTTAGCGGGAGGGCGGGGACAGCTAGCCTGGCCCCACCTACCAGCACCTCTAAAGCTCAATTATATTCTATCTCATATATTTAATCCGTACAAAAATGAAATTGAAAAAATTACAATTTGCCTTTTAACACGTTTATTATGTGCATGACCATTTCTAGACTGGGACCAGTAACTAAACAAACAAAAATTTTTGTTTGAACATTTCATACTAATGTTTCCAAAGACCAGACAGGGGCCTTTAATTTGAGTGTGAAGACATGAACCTGAATCATCCTAATATGCTGACTTTCTTTTTGTTCCCAAGGCCCGACCATCTGAACAGTCACGTCAGACAGGTGCACTCCTCAGAGCGACCCTTCAAATGCCCGGTACGTCGTGTTTGCCCTCGCCGAGCAGCTGTACATGTGAACAATGACCAATGTTTACATGCAGAGTGTTCCAGATGAGTTAAGGTCGAGGTCTTTTACATTTCTGCACATTTATCTGTTGTCATCTGCCTCATGCAGATATCCGCTGACATGAGTAAATGAACACTGACAGTATTACCATGGGAACTGATCTGGATCAAGTACATGGCTTTTTGAAGACACAGAATACGCAGCAGGGATCTTGTTATAATTGCACTGTTAATTGTTGTGTGTACATGCAGCAGCTCAAAACCTGATATTATTGGAATAGCTTTTTATGCACACATTTTCAAGGTTTTCAAATGGTGAAAGGTAACTGTTAAAGAGCACAACGTGTGCAAAGGATTTTACTTTTATACATTTCTCTATAATCACATATCAATTCTATCTTTTTTCAGACCTGTGAGTCCAGCTTTGCCACAAAGGATCGTTTGCGTGCGCATATGATTCGCCATGAGGAGAAGGTCCCCTGCCACATCTGTGGCAAGCTCTTGTCTGCTGCTTACATCACAGATCACATGAGGGTGCACAACCAGTCACAGCACCACGCCTGCCATCTCTGCAACCGCAGTAAGCACAGATGCTTTGATTTACTAGTGTACATTAAAGCAGATATCATCAATATTTTTACATTAATAATTTTTAGCGTGACTACATGTAATGTGACTACGGCTTCTCATAGGCTACATTCACACTACTACATTTCTGTTTTAAAATGCAGCACTCTTGCTAAGTTAACTCCTGCTGTCCACACTAGAACGGCAAATCTGAGCCTCTTTTCATTTTAAAACTCTGGGAAAGTGTGTTAGTGCAGACAGGCGAACTTTGAAAACAATGATGCAGACACTCACTTTTGGCTTCCTGATTGCGTCTTATAAGTCACGGCATATCCCTGATTCGTCAGGCTCCTGTCTCTCTGTCTTTCCTAGCAGCTCTTCTATCGTCAAATCCTCTGCAACTTTGGAGTAGCAACCTGCTTGCAGTGGCAGCTGTTCTTATTGAGAAACCTCTGATAAACCCACTGCCCGCTAACTGTCCAGCACCAAACAACAGACACACACAGTTAGCAACCATTACTTCTCGTAATGTGTGACTTTCCTCCCGTCTCTCCATCAGGCTTCACCACACTGACATACCTTCGTGTTCATGCCCAGAAGCACCATGGCCAGGAATGGAAGGACAGTCCGGGGGGTTTTGGCGGATCAGGCTCTGGTGGCATACTGGTCTGCCACTTGTGCGGCGTCCACTGCAAGACACCCACCCAGCTCCAGGGCCACATGGGCACCCATGGCAACAGCCAGGGTGCCCCGAGCTCCATCACCTCCAGTGTGGCTGCCAGCAGCTCTGTCTCTCTTAGTAACATGGTGACAGCACCTACTGTGTATGTCACTGGTAACACAGTGGTGGACCTGCTTGTCACAGACTGCTCTAGCATTGCAGCACCACAGTCCCACAGTTAGCAGTAGAGCGCACAGCAATAATAACCTCAGTCCCTTGACAGAGGGCAAGGATAGAGAAGGTTAAAGTTAAGCGTAGATGCTGATCCAGTTTCAGTTTTGTAATGTCCCCACTTTATAGGTAAGGTTGGGATTAAGGGGGGGAGAGATTAACACCAGTCAGCGTTCAAGAGCAGTATCTGAGAAAAGTAGAAAAAGCTGTATTATTAGATCAGTGAAGTCATGGAAAGAGGGACCTTTGTGGCTGCAGCAGGTTCATTAACACTAACGACAAACATGGATGTGTTGTCCAAATATTCCTGAATGCTCTCGCACATTTAAGACTCCAATGAAACTGTGGTATTGTGAGCATCTACTGTATTACTCTCCCCTCTCTGCCCTCTCTCTCTCTCTCTCTCTCCCTTCAACCCTGGCATTGGCTGCTCTCTGCAAGTGCACCAAGTACTGTATATCTCACACCAGCTCTGATTTTACCTCCATTTTGCAGCTCACTTACTAAGAATCCAAATGGCTTGCATTAAGAAGTCGTAGGGAGAGAAAAAAATTATTGAAGAAACACATTAGATGGGGAAGTTGTGTGTTTGGGTGTGCATAAGTCATGGCTCCTGTAGCACGTTAGGTTGTTTGTTCACAAAACTAAAATTTGATTTTGCAAAGCCGAATATACCAGTTTATTAGGTCTCTAGAGGGCTGTTTATAGATGAGGACAGAAGGCCATACGTGTTGTGGTCCGTACAGATTTGTGGGATGTACTTTTTCATTTGTTTCCTAAAGGTACACAGATAAGAGTAGAGTTGTGTTCAGGAGTGTCAAGCACCTTAAATTATTATTGTTTGATTCAGTGAGGGTCAAACATGGGTTTGAGATTTCTTGGATGTTCTTGCTCTGAGTCTTCCTCTTTGAGTCTGGCCATTTACAAAAAGAAAAAAGAAAAAAGAAGAACAAGAAACATTAACTGCTAATCAACACTTCAGCTTCTGACATGGCAATTCTTGCACCCGGAAACTACCTTTTTTAGCATGAAAATAAGCTAGCTCAGTCATGCTTATTGTTAGGGAGCTGTCAGGACAAAAGAGAATTTTTTGCAGTTCCACAAAGTTAGTTGGCTGTAAACAATAATATTTATAAAAGTGCTGATTTTATTCAGAAGATTTTAACATTGTTGGCCATTCATTTGATTGTAACATGTCATTGCCATAGTCCTTATGTTTTCTCTATGTACCAGTCCAATGAGTGAAACTTATGCATTAGATTTAGTCATTTAACTCTGTATAGCACATAATGTTCTGAACGCAAGTCATTATCATTAATCATGTGAAGAATGGTCACTTGTTCGTTGGATATGTTCGGTTGCTTTGAGTTATATTGTGAGTGATGTGGTGTCGAGAAAGGGCTTACAAAGTCATAAGTCAGGCAAAATAAGTACAATGGGAGTTTGACAACACCACGCAGTATGCTGTAAACAAATCCTGGTTTTGTACTGGAGTGCTTTTCAGTTTTGTGTTCATATGTTACCTTGAAATTTGTAGAGTTGTTTGTTTCTTCCTTTTCTTTTCTTTGGAGATGTGTTCTTCCTGTTGAGAAAAGTAGTGATTTATTAAAAAGTTAATTTTAGGGTTTTTTTCTCCATTACACTAAGAAAAAAAATAATACCTCTACTCTAGGATTCTGTACAGCTCTTGTGATACATCTTAATGCCTTATCGTACTCAACTGCATTTTAATTCTTTTATGATGAAATATTTCAAATCTTAGTCATGGATTCATTAAGAATATTAATGGGATGTATTTATATTTATATTTTTATATTTCTCAACAGTATGCATGTCTAAAAGGTTGTTAGAGCAAAAAAAATTGATGATGCTTACTACAGTCATAAATATGTTATTTTGTAGATGAAGTAGAGATCATGTTATTATTTTGTAATTTGGACAATTTAAAGTAAAAAGAGTAAACAGGCATTCTTTTGTGTGCTGATCTGTTCACCATTTACACCACAGCTTCTTCATTGCAGTTACATAGAAAAGGGCATTTCAGACCTCTGCAGAGCAGTACATATTCTGATATGACAAATATGAAGCTGTTTTCATCAAACTGGTAGTCAGACACAAACATGTACAAGCTGCTGCGTGACATAAAAGATGAATAACAAATCCATCCTTAAAGGGATAGTAAGTGATGGTAATCCTATACAGCTTTTGTTTTCAGCAAAGATGTCCTCATAGTTCACTAGCTCTCTATTTTGTGGATGCTCTGAAAACAAATCTGCTTTTCCTACACAGCCTGGCTCTTTAAATGGAAAACAAAGAAAGTGGTGTGGACCTTGCCACACAACATTTTTACAGCCAATCAGCAACAGGAGCAGTGGGAGAGAGAGTTCTACACACTGGCAAGTGCGAACATGCTGGACTCCAGGCACCGTGAAAGAGAAATGGACGAGAAACAGCCAGAGGAAATGGTCTGAAGATTATAAATAGAAAAGAAAGTTATATGACCAGGCAAGGGCGACGGTGTTTCAACACTGGAGGAACCGAAGAGATTTGAAATTTAGGAGTGGAGCTTCAGATGGAGCGCTGAAATGAGGGGTGTATTTCCATGGCAGTTGAGTTCAAATATCAACAATGCTTCTGCATAATCACTTACTCTCCCTTTAAACATTAAGACTGGAAAAATGTCTTGTCAAACTGGCCAAATATGGACGTGACTTCACATCAACATCATTCAAACACAGAAAGTTTCCGATCTTAAAGAATCAATAGTACCCAGAAGGTTTTGTCAGCAACCTCTCATCATCAAAGAAGAGGCTTCTTTCTAGATCCTGCACACTGTCAACACTAAATTGTAAATGTCTTCACTTCAATGTCTGACAAAGATAGCTTGATCAAAATCTAGTTATTCAAGACATTTTGTGTTGACAGGGTGCAGGATCTGTTACTTTGAGTCATTACTCCTACACCCCACAGTATGAACTGTTTCTAGATGCATTATTTTAATAGTGTTTTAAAATCATGCACAAAGAGGAAGTAAAGCTCTCCATTGACAGTAGCCAAAACAGAAACATACAACACATTTCTCTTAGGGTTTCTTCACTTGACAAAGTTGTTACGTTGCTCTTACTGTACATTTTCAGAATCACTGTGTAGAAAAGCTGAACAAATCAAGTTCAGACTTGTTCAACAGAGTGTTGAAAGTAATTCTGGGAAAATATGAAAAACACAAAAGATAAAGTACTACTTAAAGTAAGAAGCTAAAGTAAAGTACACAAAAATATTAATTCTAACACTTATACAAAACAACTCACAGGACAGCCCTTAACATTTAACAATGTTAAAACTGGGTCGATTTTACTTTAACATCTGCTCTCTTTCATGGAGACAAATCTTTTAAAAATCTGTTATAGTAGACCTTTTCATGGTCTTGTCATCTGTGGCAAATGCACAAATTTAAGTGTTTAATTCAGTTTTACACTCGGGACAAGACTGCTACTATTCCAACTTTACAGCTGTATGTCTCCTGACTAAAACTGTGACATTGTACTTAATTTGTCCAACTGAATACTGATTTGACTTGTACAATACAAGTCAATTACAGCGTTGAGTCAACGTTACATCTACAATGCTGCTTACGGCTGCAGATTTGACATCATTAAAAGTTACACATTTCAGAGGATCTCTAAAGTCTTCATCAGCATTGCTGGTCAGTCATGAACAGACCAAAGTTGGAAAATGTTTTTTACAGAGTAGCACATATCCTATATCTTTTCAATCTTGCGATCATATTATTTACTTGAAAGGTTATCTATCTATACAAAACACACACATTCACTCAAGTTTTATGTACTTTTCCTTTAAAATGTTTTTATTCATGTATTTACTTTAATTTCTTTAAACCATAATTTGCATGTATGTATGCCATGTACATTTGTATTGAAATACAGTATGTGTTTGTGTCAATTATGTTCTTATTACTCCCCTGCTCAAGATTTGAGTAAACTCACCCCATCCATTTTAAGTTACAAAACAATTAAATATTGAAATAATATGAAAAAGCTTTGTTGTCACTGCAAGGCCTCAACAGTGTTGCATTGATTGGCATGTAATATGCAAACCTCATACCTGAGCATCTGTGAGGATCGACACTTGATAAGTTTATTTGTAAATGCAGGTGAAATGACTAATCTGTCAAAGATAATTTAAGTCTTTAAACACAAATGACAATAAATGTTTAGTCAACTATCTGTCTTCAATACAACAGATTTAAAACGATTATCTGAATTAAATATATAAACCGTTTTGTTTCCTTTTGTTTGTATGCAAACTATTTTTTAAGTGGGCAGATTGGATATTGCAAACTATGAATGCAGCTGAGATAGATGGCCTCCTTATTAGGAATCCATTCAACGTTTCCCTGCATAGAAAACAACAAAACCCAGCTTACACAACGCAGTCAATGTGGTGACTGGTGCAAATTTCTCGTCATATCATGAGCTGCTGCCTGGACCTGTAGGAACTAGCTGGCGCAGCAGTTTACAGCGTTGAGTCAACGTTACATCTACAAGGCAGCGGCATCTCCGGTCTGCTGCTGTGAGACAGATGAGATGACATAGCGACTGGACCAGCTAACGTTACCGTGACACCTGGATCAGATCGCGTCATTGTTTTTTGTCGTCTGCTTGCAGTGTAGTAATTAGCTATTTGCTGGCTAGATCACAGGCTAATCACCACCAATGCTTTCAGTAAGGTTCCCTCACATAGATGTGATCTAACCAGCTGCAAGCTAGCGTTAGCTCGCTGCTGCTACCCTTCAGACATTGAAGTGGCCACATAAACATGCGGATCATCGAGGCGGAGACCCCCGGGACTCTATCATTAAACGCTTTCTGCAGGACACGAGTTTCGACTAGCCGCTGACGGGACTCTGCAGACTCTCTGTGTAAATGCTGCTTAAGATTTTATTATTCTAAACATGTGTAAACTCCAGCATGTTAGCCAGTTAGCTATGGTTAGCGTTTACAGTGTCGGCTAGCCTAATTGCTATTGCTAACTGCTACAAACAAATAGCAAGCTAACAGAACAGTTTATCTTCAGCATACCTTTGCCATAAATAACAGGTAAAACATGGACAGTGTTACATTCAGTTATTAGCTGTCGTTTATTGTGTGTCTTGAATTTGCTAACTACGGTTATTTGAATTTGGTCAAAATTAAACGGTTGCTATCTGTGATCCAGCGGTGACTAACTGCTACGGCTATATAACGGGAGATGCTAACGTTAGGTAACGCTCCCAGCGTCATTGTTAGCATGCGATTCAACAGCACGGGCCGTTAGTCATGCTTACCAAGGCGAAAGATGACATTTGGTGTTAGCAACATACATTGTGTATGTTCATTAAATACATATTTGCAAGCACTTGACCCATTTTCCTTGCTAAAAAGTTGACGACAAAACAGTTAGGCTCCTCAAAATGTTCGTTAATGTTACCTGTCGCTACATATAACTTATATAATGTTTAAAGCTAAACTAGATTTTGTTTTTAATGCAAGGTGTTCTGTAGAGCTAAAGCCCTGTTAGTTCAGTGTCAAGTAAATCTGACATGTGTGCTCTTGGACTGAACATTACACAAATAAGACAAAGTTTCTTAAACTAATGAATACTAAGTTATAGCTAGGTTACATTGGAATCCACAGGCTGTCTCTATTCGCCTACCTGCCTACGCTTAACCAGTAATTTGTTTCCAGGCAGGTAACATTAGCTAACGCGTTATTGCCAGAAACCATGTGCAAAGGCAGCCCATACCTATGTCGATATTTTCGACGTTCAGGATTTTAAAGTAGCGCAGTGCGTATTTTGCTAATGGACTTCAACTTTTTAATGAGTCAGCTAGTCTGTTGTAAGCAAACAGCTAAAGCATGGAACTATGGGAAACATGGAATAAATGGGAAAGTGAATAGCGTATACAATAGCATCAGATGTGTATAGGGCAGCATGCGGCACAAAATGGCCTTCTGTTTTCCATAGTATGTTTAGACCGTTTTTAGTAACCCCTCCTCCACCTCATTTCATCTTTATGGCAAAAGTAGAATAATGTATTGACACGTGTTGGACTTTGATAGTGGGTTTTGTTTATCTCAGTAAGTGCAGCCAAATGTATACACATGGGAGTTGCCACTACTGAGATCAATATGAACTGTTTATTCACTGATGGTGTTTTGTGATTTTCAGAGAGGAGAAAGAGCAACGGATCTCAAGGACCAGATTGCCCACTGAACTTTTTGCCTCTCAGACAGATCGCTAGGGACCATGCTGACAATTCTAGCTGCTGGGTCTATGTTCTTTCCAGGCCTTTTCTTGCTGTCCAAACAATGCCTGAAGTCAATCCCAGCACTGAGGTGGAGCGAAGGAGATGCAGTCATAGTATCTGCCAGGTGAGACCTTGTAAAAAAAATTATTTTCTGTGTAGTCTTGCATTTGAGCCTCTTATGGATACAGACATGTCATCTGGACACTTGGCGCTTACACTTCTTATACTTTTATGCTTCCAAATATTCCTTTACTTAAGTGGTGCTTTTATTGCAGTACAATCCAAGTTGTTTCAAATTTCATTCAATGTCTAGTTTTTGTATGACTCCCAATTGTGGCAGGTTGTAGCTGCTGAAGTTACGCAATTTTTACCAGGTGCTTTCAGCTGTATAAAAGTGTTAGGGCACTACTTTCTTCATGTGTTAACTAGACAGCTTAAAACCTTTCTTTCTTTGGCTAATGTGAAATACATTATTTGTTGTTTATGTCTTTAATTCTCTACTTCCAGATTGGTGTCATCAGTTCAGGCAGTCATGGCTTCTTCAGCTGGCTACATCATTGCTTCTTCCTGCGAGGACATCATCGAGGACCAGTAAGTCATGTTAATATATTCCATCCCATTTGGTTTGCCTGTCCTGTCTTTTAATGTATGTAAAAAGTCAGCTGTCAGGACTTTTAATTTCCAAGGTTTTAATATGCACCATGCAAACGCGCTTTGGGATTTGGACTTATCATACATCAGCTACAGATATAAACCAACAATGTAACTTGATATTGTTGCCTTGGCACGTAAATGTTAGGTGCTGTGTAAGAGGGTTTAAGCAGAGTGTGTGATGGCTATTTGAGTTTTCAAATAAACAGCTCAGGCAAACGCATGTAATTCTGTGAATTTTATTCATGTCTTCTGCAGAAGGACTCACAGCAACACACATACAGCGTATACATGTATCCTCGAATGAGTAAGGAAAGCTGAGTGAACCTGTTATTTATCCAGCTTTAGAGTCACGTTGTCCCTGAAGTCTGGATAAAACAGAGAACAGGGATATTTCGACTGTTATGACTCCCCGAGTCCAGGGTTACATGCAAAATGTTTGAAATTCCCATTACAAGTGAAACATTGCTCTTGCTATGACATCTATTCTTTCCTTCCTGTTTTAAAACTCATTTTCTCTTCCTCTCTACACAGGCATTGGCTGACCAGCTCCTACATCATGTTTGCTGTTCCCTACTTCGTGTATGACATCTACGCGATGTTCATGTGCTACTGGTACAAGCTACGGGTCAAAGGGCACGAGGAGGCATCGGCAGCACCTCAGCACATGAGATCAGCACTGACCAGCTACTTGCGTCGAGAGTTCCTCATGGTGCTGCACCATGTTGTCATGGTCACCGTCTGCTTCCCTGTCTCTGTGGTAACTGTCACACATTGCTCTTTCTGTTTTGGCTGAGATTTGTGTGAGGGGAGCGGAAAATATAGCACTGAATGATTTATGTGCAACTATCTACTCTGAAGTAGTTTTTATAATGTAGAAAGGACAACGTGGTTTTGGGGAAATTGGAATTTCCCCCAATTAACCTTGCTTTAAAAAGCTGGGAAATGAATACTGAGTGAACACTTATGTTTGTATGTTAGCTTAATAGTGGCTGTTTGTTGTTAATATTTTGTTAGTACAAACAAAGTCCTTTTATAGTTTGAATTAAAATGAATCCAAATTGTCAAAGTTTGGAGACATTTAACAATATATTTCACTCTTTTTGAGAGAAGTTGCAACTTCATCTCATGGACATCTATGAAACAAGCTAAGTTATGCAAAGGTCACTGTTCACCATGTGATCAGACATTAAAAAAACATCCACAAGTCCCCTGATTCTGGGGAAGAGGGAATATGTTGCAAAATGTTTTACATGTTTGCTCCAGCCAGATAATTGTATTCAGAGGTGTATTTATTGCAAATCTACCAAAAGTCCACATGGAACAAAGCTATAATTGCATTCTAGAGAAATAATCAACCTCTTTTTCTCTCTCTAGTTTTGGCGAGAAGGAAAGGGAGATTATTTCCAGGGTATAATGTTTATGGCTGAGCTCAGCACTCCATCTGTCTGCTTAGGAAAAATACTCATCCAGGTAAGTGTCTTGGTTCTGCCTCAAAGACGATTTGAGTGCGCTACTGCATGTGCATGTGTCACACTAAAGTTCTTCTGCACTCTCACATCTCTCCCCCCTTTTATTTCAATGGAGAATACATTTCCGGTCATTCCCAGCATGCCGCTTGTTCATGCCCTCTGGCTCCTGTTCTTACACGACAGCACTGTCAGAAACATCAGTCATTAATTGGTAACACAGCTTGCTTGAATACACATTGTAGGAGAAGCATCCCCCTTGTATTTGTCTTAGGTTTGTGTGGATGTGTGTACAATGTGTCAGTGTCTGAGTGAAGGTTGTCCCCTGCTTTCTGCTTTGTCCCCCATCTGAGGCTCCCACAGCTGTTAGCCTCTGAATATAGCCCCCAGTATTTAGACTGGATATACAGAAGATACAATATCAGCTTGTCCTTCTACCCTCTATCACTCAACACCCCGCCCCTCATGTCCCTGACAACAGCGCATGTGGCCGTTTTGATAAACAACAGCAGGCTAAAAGCTGTGGCCTCGCTTATACCTGTAGAATAAAGAAACAATGAATAGCAAAAAAAGGATAGTGTTTAGCGATGGGGATGCCATGTACTTCTAGGATAAGAGACTAATGAATGGGCAAGAGGAAAACCTTTTTAGGTAAGAGCCTGTAAGCTCAAGATAAGAGTTTAGCCATCTGCTGTAAACAATTGAGAATGTAAAAATTAAAAAAAACCTGTCCCGCCTCCTAGAAATCAGAGAGCATCCAACCAGCCGCATGGCACTCTGTGCTCTTAATTGGTCCATGCAGATATTAACAAATATAACAATGTTACCATCAACAATGTGGCAAGTAATATTAACACTGTCAGCTTTTACCAAACTGTACTGCTTGCTTTTCTTTTCCCCTCTCTCTCTCTCTCTCTCTCTCTGTTTTCCCCGATCTCAGTACAAACAGCAACACACTCTCCTGCACAAAGTGAATGGGGCTCTTATGCTGATCACTTTTTTCATCTGTCGAGTCCTCCTCTTCCCTTACCTCTACTACGCATATGGAAGGTATGTCTGTCTTTCCATCTCTGTTTTCTCATTTTTCTGCTGTCTCGCTTATCTTGGGTCAGTAACTTGCACTGCCACATGGTCTCATATCTAATGGGGAATGGAAATAAGACTCAGAACATGTGTTTACAATCCTTTTTATGTCTCCCCCATTTGGATCCAGGTATGCGTCCATTCCCTTCCACATGGTTCCCCTGTCGGTGCCCTGGCACTGTAACCTCGGTGCTGCTCTGCTCATGGCTCCACAGCTCTATTGGTTTTCCCTAATTTGCCGGGGCGCCCTGCGACTATTCATGGGCTCCTCCCGCTCTCAGAGACCACGTGCGAGCACAGCCGCAGCCAAGGAGAGGCAGACGGATGGCAACGCCCTGCCCCAACCTTCCAATGGCTACAGCGCACGCTCCACAGAGCCTGAGCTGGCCACTCACTGAGAAGAGTGGAGCGGAGGGTGGGGAGGGACGGAAGGCGAATGTACCAATGAGTATGTAAAGGAAAGAAAGCTATGAGGGAAAAGCGAGACTTGTAACAAGTATTAATAGCAAGAAAGCTACAGTGGATGGCCTCAAATAGTGCTGAAGTGTTTGTGGCCAGCAATCAAACTCTTAAGTGCTAAATAATTTGGTTCTTGGCCTTCGAGTACTTCAGCTTCTCAGTTTGTAGGAAAACAAATGGAGTGTTAGTGCACTCAGTATTTAAAGATGTCATCAGGCTACTGTGACAGATAGGAACATGCACTGACCTGAGAGGAATTTGCCTGGATGTATAGTAAGCATAGGTGGCTTCTTCCCTCATGTAGATCAAATTCAGTCCTCTCTGCCTCACGGTATAGGAAGAGCAGGAAAATAGGAATGTATTATATTGTATGTTAGTACATTTGCTGTAGATGGAAGGCCTAATTCAGTTTAGTAACGGAGAGAAGAGACCTTCAAAAAAGAAAAAAAAACTCCCGGCTAAGCAGTATTTTGACTTGTTAGTGTTTATTATCTGTATCCTCTATGTAGTCACTGTCACTAACTAAATGTAATCAACCTGCAGACTGACTCACCTTTTAGAAGGGAGATAATCTCATAAGACTGTATTCTGCTGCCTTATCCCTTTTTCCCATTCTTTCCAGTTTCTTTCCATTTTTATTTTATCTTTAATCCCCAGAGGAGAAGGATGAGGCTTTTTCAGACAGACAAATGTGACGGGTGTACATAGCACATGTAAAATTGTCCTCATTTCCATGTCAGTATTAGGTCAATGTTGATTTTTTTTTTCTCAGTTCCTCATCTGATGTTTCTATAGACATTTTTAAATAATGACTTCTTCAGCATTACAACAAAACATTTCACGGTTTTACAGCTTTGTGTACGCGAACTACCCCCAAACATTACAGCAGTGCTTCTCGTTTTAGTGTAGATATGATGTCATTCCATTTACTGGTATCACAAAGTGTTTTTTTGCATACAGGGAAGTGATGCACAGTAGCAGTCACTTTAAAATGAATATGTGGTTGTTTTATTGTTTTTGTTTGGTGCTGATGTAAACCTCAAAATATCCATTTGATTGGCTGAAATATTTCACTGAGGGAGCCAAAACATTTCAGTATTCATAGCTTTGTCGATGGGGGACTTCTGATGTTGCAGTTTGAAGGGAAACAAAAGTGAAAAATAATCTTGTAGGGAAGCATTCCCTTGTGATTGACATGCAGCACATTTGTCCATTGCAACTTATCTTGATGCTCATGTATTTTTTTAACCATTAAGTCTATGAATTGTTTTAAGATGTTTTAAATTGTATGATTTGCTTCAAACATTACGTTGTTTATTTGAGCAACTTGTTCCGTGAACCTTCTATGAACAAACTGACTAGTTTTATCATTTTAGTTTAGTTTAAAGCAGCTTCACTGTCCTGGAAATTAAATCTAGAAAGAAAAAAAATCAGAAACCATAAAGACAGGGCAGCGTGTGCCAAAACATCTGGACAACTGTGGGCATGTTGAACACAGAACATCCATTCCCCTGCTCCATGAACTCATAGGGTATTGCTTCTTGACAATGCTAAAACATTTCAACTGATGTACTGTATATTCCACAAAATGCTCGTTATTTATTTGTAAGTATTTATTTATTTATTTATTTGGTTTGTGGTTTTGAATGCATATTTATGCATACATATACTATATGCTTCTGAGCCTTATGTGAAGGCTGTATTGTTACTCAAACTTAGCTAAAATATACTTCTCTGTCCTGAACCTGCATTGAGTCTTTTTTTCCCTGTTTTGTCAAAATAGAAAATTATAATTAATCAAATTAATTTTTTTTAAAGTTTGAATTTGCACATTTCTCCGCCCTAAGGAAAAGTGAGCCACTAGAGGGTGCCAGTATCCGTGGATTTATGTAATGACTAAAAAGCTTCACAAACTGTATAATTTTAAGCACTGGGAAATGGACTGATCTCCTAGATGATAATCTTGCAAAATATGAAAAGGCTTTTAATTTGCTGTTTTATGAGGGGAATTCCACACATTGAGATCAATTTTAGAAATTAAGGACTCCGATCAGCAGAGACAAAATCCACTCATAATACAACCATAACTTGTTTCATTCAAGTTTCACAATCTTATGGGGCTATCATGATCACCGACGCTTACTGGAGAAAAGCTACCACCTCCAGGGTTAAAATGTTTATTGCCAATATACAAAACACACATAGAAAACATACAAAACTTGTTACATTAAAAAATTCAAGTTTTGAGAAAGCCTCAAAGTTCCAGGCCTCCTATGCCCCTGGGAGAGTCCTCATCTCTTAATACTTCAGTATCTCCTCTGTCTCGGGGAGAAGATGGTATTGGGGTTGCTGTCTCGTTCTCTCTCCTTCTCCCGCTCCTTCTGGCTGTTTGGAGACAGGGCCTCCTCCAGCTTCTTTTCGCTCTTAAAGAGATCTCGACCTGTACGCAGTATGTGCTGCTCAATTTTGCGGTGCCGCTTCATGTCCGACAGTACTTTGTCCAGCCGAGCTTCCCTTTTCACAGATGAGCGGGCTGAAGATCCTGAGAGGAAGGGAAAAAACGTCAGTTGGACTTCCTCAAAACCACCAAACCATCACTTTTACTTTGCTTACAGAACTTTATTAAACCCATCACTGAAGATTTAAGAGAAAATGAAACACCATTCTTTAATTTAGCTTTTGTAGGTCAAGTAAAAATTTGGTTATTGCCTGTCACACCTGGTGTTCTGCGTCTGTTGATAAAGGCATTTTTCGGAGTGGCTTGCATTTGCTCTTCATCAAAGTCAAACTCGGTTGGACTTGGAGGCCTGGAAGAAAAAAAAGTAATGAGGCCTCAAACACAATTTAAAATCCTTTGCACATTAAATTATTAGAAACGGTAATACTGACTTGCGATTTCTCTCCTCCCTCTCCCTTTCCCTCGCTGCCTCTTCCTCGTCATCTCTGTCAGGTGAGGGGGTTCGTTCAGGTGTTGGGGGCCTCCTAGGAAGGGGCATGAAGTTCAATTCCAGCATCTCCCCTTTAGCGAGGAGCTCATAGAGTCTTTTAATCTCAGCAGGAGGGGGCATCCAGTTTTTGGAGTCCTCCATTTCCTCGTCACTGTATGCCAGCTCCCATTCACCATCCACTACTGCAGCCTGCTTTCCCTCTTCACCACCCACCCCGGCGTCTGACTGAGGGTCATCCTTGTGGGCCTCTCCTTCCACTGCATCTGTGTCTCCATCTGAGAAGGCAGCAAACACGCATATAAAGTCAGTTTAACAAAAGCTCTTGAGCGAAAGGACAACTGTACATTATACTGAATTACAGCACTTCTGTATTACATTATATGTAGATGACTGTTTAGTACTAGGTATATCAAGTAGTAGTAGATAATTGTGGTAGTTGCATATACAACTGTTCATTACCTCATATATTACATATTAGATAAAAACTAAAATAATTCAAAATTATTGGTGAAAGAAAACAAAAGTCGAAACAAGAATTATTACCCATCGTTTGAACACATTCATATGCTCAAAAGCAAGAAACCAGGAGGATTTAACTGAAGGAATACTTCATATGTGATGTGTAGTAGTGTACCAAAAGAATTAAATAAACTTTTAATTATAAGGAGACTTGCCAAATACCGAGTAATACTTTCTTCAAAGGAATTTTGATCGTGTCAGTGTTTCCTTGATTCTACTTCAATTCGGTTTTCCGACATTACATTAAACACTTAATGTTGAATGAAAGGCCTCGGTTAGAAATGTCTCTTAACTTACACCTCACTGATATTTACCTACTGTGAAATTACTTATGTATATTTATTACTTAAACATTATTTATATGCCCTAATTTCATTGTCCCATATTGTCTACTCTTTACACCTCTTTCCTTGACTTTAACACACATCTTCTTAGCGTTTAGCGTTAATCCCTTACTTTTCTTCCTTACATTACTTATTCTGTTTATTGTCAGATTGGATATTAATCAGTACATCTTTATTGGGAACTTTTCTTTCTTTCTAAAACTTCTTGCCTACTATCTGTGCTTCCTTCAGGATGATATTTTCCCTCTTTGACTATTTGTTTTTTAAAGGACTTACCCTTTTCTTCCTTATTTGTTGAGTCCTCCTCTGTAGCAGCAGTCATCTCCGTGTCCTGTTGCTCTGTGCTATCCTCTTGCTCCTCTTTACCCGCTGCAGGTTTTTCTGTGTCCTTCACACCGAGAGCCTCTATGCCCTCTCTCAGTGAAGAGTCTGTGGCCTCAGCCTGCATCCTTCCTGCTGCTGCTGGTGAACTTTATAGCCACAGATCTGTCAAACAGGAGCATTATTAAAAAAAAGATATTTTAGTACAAGTAACCAAAGGCATGTAAGGTAAGAGAGCTTGCCAAGAGTAATGTCATGTCTATAACGTTTAACAGCTAACGTTAGCAGTTAACTTTACTGAGCAGACGACAAAGCCACGAATTAAACGTAATCTTGTCCTTATTTGACTTAGTTAGCTAGCTAACGCCAGGCCTAAGTTAACCGTCAGCTATTTTTAAACAGCAAACTACAATTAGGTAACATTTGTGCCTTAAATTGTCATTACCGAATGTCCGAATTATCGTGGGTCGCTGGCGTTGTAGCTAAATGTTACATCCAATTATCTTTCCCAGTGAATAAAATCACCAAAGCGCTCCATGAGACTTGCTAGGGATAATTCACGATTATGTAGAGACGTAAACATAGCGCCATTTTGAACTAGAAGAACTGTGTGTGACGATATGCTAGGTTCTGCTACACTGTGCATGCCCACCGATTAAACATCACATGGATAATCCACAGAGGGCGCGTATAGCAGAGACCAGTTCCAAGGTGCGCGGTGGAGATCTACTGTTGGCACGACTTCCTGCGTAGTGCGCAATCGCAAACAGGGCTGAGTGCACAACGGGCGGAATTTTAACAAACAATTTTGCCTCTCCATTCACGCTACTTGCTTATTTTAAATTGTGTATTTATGTTTATATATGTTTATATAGCATATCGTTGACTTCTGTTTTCAGTGCATGAGCAGATATTCTAAATAAGGACGGTAGACGTCAAATAGGCGCCAGTGTTTCTGATTGGATAATTGCCCTTTCCGGTTGCAGCGCTCCTCGTTTGAAAAGTGTTCGGTTAGACGTAGGCCCGACCGCCATTGTTAAAAGACGGAGTTCGCAATGTTCCTGAAAGTGAAGATTTGAGGATAACAAAAGTTTTGTACAGGGAGTCCACAAACAATATCGGTAAGTACTAACCAAACATTATTAATGTAATACACTCTTTAACGGTGTAACTGATCTTGGTAACGTTCGTTTGAGAAGTAACGTTAACTTTAACCTGACTAACATTAGCTAGCTTGTTAAATATATTAGACGTGTGAAACCATCCTTAATAAAGTAAATCGTCGTTCATTGTTACAATGTTTGTTTGGGGGGAATCGAAATGAAATTTAAATCTAACGTTAAGCTCGCTTGTTATTAAACTGCTATTTTACGCAGTTAAACGTTATGCTCGGCTAACTTGGCTAATGTTGTTATCCAGGCCTTATATTTTAAGACCTCAAACATGGCTCAGCGTGTGGCCTTACCAGATGGAGGAAACAAGAAGACGTCCACGGTTCGGGTAGCGGTTCGTCTGCGGCCCTATATGGGCAGTCAAGATGAGAAAGGAGAGGGACCCTGTGTCAGAGGCCTGGACTCGAAGAACCTGGAGATAGTTAACTGGAGGAATGCTACAGAATCGGTCAAATACCAGTAAGTATCCTCAGCATAACTGAACTCTTATCATTTCTGAATAATGTATTGTTAATATATATAATAATTGGTTAATAAAGAAATCTAAAGAGTGTTGTGGATGTTGTTTCAGCTTTGATGTTTTTCATGGTGAACAAACGACACAGCAAGAGGTTTTCCTCTCATCAGTGAAGCCCATTCTACCACACATACTGAATGGACAAAATGCCAGTGTCTTTACCTATGGACCAACAGGAGCTGGTATGCTATTGCATTTGTTAACTTCATACTTTGTTTACTTGGTTGCAAATTAAGGATGGTCATCAAGTTGCATTCAGTCCAATGTCCACTAAACACTAATGGTATAAATGTATGTGGAAAAGTTGGATTTAAGATGGGCTTACGTTGTGTGAACTACCACAATTTTGTAATCAGAATTTACCAAATCAAATGATATACTTTTGATATTTTGTTAAGCACTCCTAGTGACCTCTTATTTTGGTCTGAGACAATTTGCTTTTAAAGCTCACTAATTTGTCTGCTAACTTTTCTCATCCTCTTTCATAGGTAAGACGCACACAATGTTGGGCAGTTCAGAGCAGCCAGGTGTGATCCCCCGAGCTGTCCGTGAAGTCTTCAATCTGGTCAAAGCTAAGGATGAAAATGAAGGATGGGACTACAGCATTGGCATGTCCTATTTGGAAATTTACAATGAGAAGGTATGAACTGGCTATATACAACTTACTATGAGCTAGTAATTTCTTGGTTTCCGTCCATAGTTAAAGAGGTGAGATAAGATTTTCACCAGTAGTTCAAATGACCAGAAAACACTGCTCTCAACTGCTTGAAAACAGCTTGATTGTAGGTCATAATGCTTGCTTGGCGACGAGTCCGATACACCCTCAAAAACACCTGGGGGAAAAACAGAGCTGCAGTACAGTGACAAGACATCCGCCTGCTGCCTCTCTTCTCCCTTCCAGACATTAGCTACCCTCCAGGCAGTCAATGGACATGAAGTTGTTACTGTGATGTAGAGAGTGCACAGTTAAAACTTCATGGATGAAAGATACATTTGTTAAAAATTAAAAACTCACCACTCTGAAACTCTTGCTCCAGTCTATGTTGCTAAGCTGGTGAGGGGGAACATATACAGCTGAACCGAAAGTGTGTTTACCGGCTTCTCACAACCCCTCCTACTCTGCTTCTGATTGGATAGTAGTCCTTACCGAGGACCTATGCATGTGTAACTCCCAACAAATATCTTGTAGAGGTAAGCTGCATCATTCCACAGCTAAAACGGAGAGTTCACACAAGGTCAAAAGAGGAACTGCAGCAGTGTGACCAAAAAAAGGTGTTTTTAAAAAAAAAAAAAATGAAACTATGTAAACCTGTTCTGGTACAGCCGCTAAATAAAGTGATGAACCTGAAAATGAGCATATGACCACTTTAAATATTTAAAATAACACTGATAAACACCCTTTTTAATGGAAACCAAACTCTTTATCATGTAAATGACAAATGCAAAACCAGTCTTTGTTCAAGCTTCAGTTGTCCAACTACTAATACATTCCATAAACATGAGCACAGAGTTCAACTCGACTGCTCATCTCTATTCAATAGCCACTCCTTTTTTATTTTATTAAAACCCTTCTCATAACTGTGCTCAACAATATCCCTAAACTTCTCCCTTTTACAAACTTTAATACCTTTTCCATACAACTCTGTGCTGCTTCAATTGTTGGTTGTCTTTCAACCAGTACTACTTATTTTTTATATTTTTGCAGTTTTAAAGATTCTTTGGTTTAGTCAAGTGCTATTTTATGTTTGAAGTTGTGCAGTCCATCAATGCTTCCTTCTTTCTTTTCTCTCAGGTGCTAGATCTTCTGTCACCAGGCTCCCAGGATTTGCCGATCAGAGAGGACAAGGATAAGAACATCCTTATCCCCGGCCTCACTCACACAACCATCTCCTCCTTCTCAGATTTTGACAAACACTTTGTCCCTGCTAGCCTTAATCGTACTACAGCTTCTACCAAACTAAACCAGCTCTCCAGCCGCAGCCACGCTATCCTCCTCATCAAGGTTTGATATGTATGATTAACTCTGAGAAAAGACTGTTCATTTATAATTCTCTTTGAGAGTTGGTTTCTTTTCTTCACTGAACTTGCCTGTGCACGGGTCGCCAGTGGATAGTCAAACAGCATCTTAAACAGGTTGTGGCCTCTGACTGGAGGCCAGGATTTGGTAGCTGGTGCTGACATCAATTCTCTTGTAACACTCCCACTAGCAACCCCTGGGCTTTTTGGGAGGATTCTGCGAGAGAAACAAACCAGTGTCTCCTGTCCTTTTTACTAACTTTGTCCTATTTTCTACATTCTTTCTTACTTCCCTTGTATCTCTGAAAACATAATGTGCAATGTTTATGATCAATTGAATTCATTTCTTTCCCCTGTGTTTGCATCATGTCTGACCTCTGTGTCAATGCCCCTTTTCAATATTAATCTCTAATGATCTAGGTTGTACGGACTCAGCGTGCACTGCCCCACAGACAACAGACAGGAAAGCTGTACTTGGTAGATCTGGCTGGTTCTGAGGATAACCGCCGCACTGGTAACCAGGGCATCCGTCTGAAGGAGAGTGGTGCCATCAACCTGTCTCTCTTCACTCTCAGCAAAGTGGTGGACTCCCTTAACTCCGGCACTGCCGTCCGTGTGCCATACAGAGACAGTAAACTGACACGGCTGCTACAGGACTCTCTGGGCGGCTCGGCACACGCCGTCATGATCACAAACATCGCACCAGAGTACAAATACTATTTTGATACCTTTAGCGCACTCAACTTTGCTGCCAAATCCAAGCTCATCGTGAACAAGCCCTTCACCCGTGAAACTGTGGCTGTGCCTGTGCTGCCAGGTGAGGAGACTGAGTTGATTGCTTTTCCTTTCAGAAGGCTTGTAAGTATAGAAAGAAATGTAACAGATAGGATAGGAAGCTGACAGAATTTGATTTAATAGGGGGCATCCATGTCATGTCCCAGAGGATGACTAAGAGTAAACAGCTGTCTCTGGGCATGATGGATGTCATTTTAACATTTACTGATTTAATGCATTGTCTTAAACACATTCCTGATGCTGCTCTTCTTTTGCTTTAATTTAAGCACTGCAGTGCAGTCTCAGATGATGCTGTGCCATCTTCTTCTGAATTGCTTTTCGTTAGAGAACCCCACAAACAGTGTTGCTTGAGTGCGCTGAATACTAAACCGTTAATTTCCCTTCTGCCTCTATCTCCAGTGAAGCGGCCCAGAGAGAACCACGAGGCATGCGGTTCTGGCACTCTGCCACAGAAGAGGCAAAAAGAGGAGAGGAAAATGGAACAAGATGGTTCCTCACCCTCTGCACTTCAGAGGTTAAAAAACACACTTACTTATCAGACATACAATTGTGATGTTTGACTGGGAAAACAATGCATATGCATCTGCCCAAAGCTGCTACATCAAATTCAATGTATACAACAGCAACTTAAACCAAAGCCTTAAAGCAGTGGGCCAAGAAGTTATAGCTTGTGCTGAAAGCAACTCCCTGCAGTGCTCCCATTGGCTACTGGAACTTCTGGCATCTGAGAGCCTCTGACTGGGCTTTTAAATTTCGTCGACTAGAGTTCTTTGAGCCTGGTCCACCTTTTGACTTTGACCATTCTGTCCCCCCTTGTCTACCTACTTTTTCTCTCCCTTGATTTGCATGTATGTCTTTCAGCCTGTCAGAACCATCTGTGATGGACAGACTTATAGCTCTGGAGAAGCTGATGATGAACTGCCAGAACAAAGATAGACTTGACATGCTGAAAGATGTGGCCCAGTCTCGCAAGGAGATCCAGGTGAAAACACATCTACATGAGAACTTGAGTTTATCTACTTGGATGACTGATAGGGGGGGGGGGGGACAAAACTTTTTTTGTGTCTTCTGTATGTGATTTACCCGGTGCTGTTAAGGTTGGACCTTTTATACCGATCGATAAACTCTTCATGGATATTTGAACCAATGTCGTCACACTTTCTTTTTTTTTCTGTTCTTCAGGAGCTCAAAGAAAAGCAGAAGGAGTTTGAAAGCAAGGCAATGCTATTCAGCCGCCTGACTGGAGGAAAGCCTGGTGCCAAACAAGAACCTGACTTCAAGAACAACCTGGCTCCCCTGCACAGAAAACAGTCAATTGCCACAAAACCCAATAAGCAGCAGGCTGTGGTCCAACCCCTTCAAGGTCCGTCAGAAACATTAGCTGTATGATTTTTCTTACCTATTAACATTTAATTTAAAGTTGTAGGAATTTAGCTGACAGTCCAACAAAAATGACTCCTATAATTTAATGGCAAAGAATACAAAGAACCACCATCTAATGACTGACGTATTGGATACTACTATGTTTTAAATTGCTGTTGAACAAGGAAGTGCTAGGTGGGGTTGGGGGGGATGACCTTGGATAAACAATTTTTTTTTTTTTAAATCCCCCCCCCGGTTTTCATGCTTTCCTAAAGAGTGGTCACTCACTAATTCGTCATGTTGAATCACTGGAACTGTTGATGAGCTGCAATGTGATACAAGACCTCAGTCTACAATACAGGAGTCAGAATATATCAAATGACGATGAGGTGGAATTATTTTTACCCCCATCTGCAGTTTGAGTAAGCCACATAACTTTCCTCAGTACCTGTCTCATGCATTTGGCTTTGAAATGGCGCTAAAACCCAAAACATAATCCTAACTTTGGACAGTTTCAAATGCAAATTTGAGAATATTTCGCTGTAAAGAGATTGTTGTGATTTGTATCATTAAGTGCACTAAAAGTTAATTGTGTATGTTTCCATCCAATCAGTGTCCCAGCTCCTGCCTCTTCAGCAGCTTGCAGTCGTCAAAAAACAGTCCGTCTGCGTCAAAAAAGAAAAGAAGCTTCCAGACCAGGTTGAGGTCAGCATCCAATCCTTGACTGGGCTGTGCTTAGCTTGACACATCTGCTGAATTGCAAGCATCAGAAACAAGCTGACGTTGTGCATTAGCTTCAATTTGTTTTTACTACAGACACTGCAAGATCTCACATTTATTAGGTCAAAATTGGCCCCCTTTTTCAGGCCTGTATGGAGAAAGATATTGACAGTTAAAATTGATTTTTTTTTAATGTACTTTACATTTTCTATAATTGTGTAAAATCCCATGAGTAGTCTGATAACTTTAAAAAAAACAACTTTTAAATTGTATTTCTCTCTCAGCCTCCTGATGGTAAAGAGAACATTAATGCGAGTGGCTGGGAGTCCCAACTCGACACATCAGTGCTAGAGCAGTCAAGACAGAAAATCCTGCAGGTTCTCAACACCGGCTCCCTCAAAGAGCTGAAGGGTCTGCAGCAGATTGGTGACAAAAAGGCAAAGCTCATCCTGGGCTGGAGGGAGATCCATGGTCACTTCACAAAGGTTGGTAGAGAAAATGTTGAGCTGAGATCCTGTTTTAGCATGTAACTCAACCCACAACCATATCTTGTCCTTTCTGGAGAGGATTTACTTGTTTTACTTCATGTATGATTTGTTATTTTGCAGTTGGAAGATCTGGGGAAAGTTGAGGGTATGACAGAAAAGAGGTTTTCCTCCTTCATGAAGGTAAGTCATGTTTGTAGTGTAATATTTCTATTTTTGTAGCCATGTTGGCAGAATGGGTCTCCACAAGGTTGACATTTGTGGTCTTAATTGACCAGTCTCAAACTATTTGCCATGAAATTAGTTTAAGACATCAACATTTTCCACAGAATGAACTGTATCTTTAGTGATCTTCTGACTTTTTAATCGAAAGCCATCATTAGGTCAGAATTCTGTTTCAGAACGGTTGATATTCCCATCAGCCTCAGCAGATAAGTAGCAAATATTAGCATTTAGCTTAAAGCTCCAGTGTGTCTGCAGTGTGCCTGTAGACTCTTGTATTGGAAAGAGGATGGCTTGTACTAGCACATTATCTAGCTTTAGAGAGGATCTTGCTTTTAACTCAGCACTAATGTTTTTGTTTTTTTTTCAGGCAAACATCCTGAGTGCCATGGGGAAATGATTTTTTTTTTTTATTACACCAATGTATAATGTATATGATTTTTATCTCAGAAGCTTTTATCTGTCATCTATGCTTTGTTTTGTGATATTTTTGTAGTTACAATTGTGTTCCACCTGATGGCGCACTGTGGCTTTTTAATAAATGTCTCTCATGACAATGAATATTTGAGTGTTTAGTTCATGATCATAAATGAATCTGCTGGTCACTTTCACATATGGCTCGACTGTCACCTACCATGAACAGTCTCTCAGATCAATCACCTTCTCCAGGGAGTAATTGGCGCCTCTGGTTTCAAAACCTAATTGTGAACTGTTGTCTTCTGCGAGGTGGGGACAGGACACCTTTTTATCACCGACATGTGATGCTCCATCAGTGTATAAATAATCCGTGTTATGAGCTGTTTTTGTAAGGGGAGGAGGATACTATAATCCAGCGGCCCCCCACATCACGTAGTCTGGTTGATTTCACTTTTCATTACACAAACTGCCCCACCCCCCTCCTCCCTGTGTTCCACCCTGCCACCCTGGAGACTCCCCATCCATCCCAGCACACTGCGCTAGAACAAGGCGCTACAGTCGCTCCTGCAGCCTTCACATAAAGTAAAAGGGCATTCTTGGATTTTAGAAAAGTGTGCACGTTTGCAAACACGTCGCGCATGTAGAGATGTTAGGTTGCGTGTGATGCTGGTTTTATTTTATTTTTTTTGCACCTTGAGAATAACGTTTCCATGATGGCAAAGCCAGGGGCGCTCCGGCTGTGTTGAGACAGGCGCTGGATTAAAAAGGTCAGTTTGATTTCTGCTCATAGCCACATTGTTTTTATTGACTGCTTATTCGTGTGAAATGCAAAATTGTCCATTATTGAACTGTATTCCAATGCAATCGGTTTGCTATGAATCCAATACAAGCACCATGTGTTCTCCCCCAGCTCATCGTGTAGCAGCCTACCTCTACTGACTTCAAATCAGCAGCAGCAGGCTAATTAATGCCCCTACCACCATTTGTCCTTTGTCGTCATCCTTTTCTCTGCTGTGTCCTTTACCTTTGTGTTCTGTGCCAACAACCACCCAGTTAACACTCGTGTACACATGAAGGATGATATGTACACACCTGCAACGCGACTATGACCGCTACTATCGTTTCAGAGGAACCTGGCTCCATCTGCCGTGCCTTTGTACTCCTCATGTCTTTGTGACCTGCTTTTTTATTTATTTTTTTTATTACCGGAGAGAGTACGTCTGCTATTTTAATATGCGCTCACATGAGGTCTTATTTCTACTGGGACATACGTGTTTTATCTGTTTACCGTGGGTCCATTTATTTACTATTGAAAGTGACATACGGAGCGATCCAACAAAAGAGGATAAATGTTATCTGAAGTCAGAGTGTATAATAAAGAGGATTATCATGATATTGAGCCTGGATCCAAGCTAAATCGGCTAAAGCAGAATGTATTTAGGGACTGTGTGAAAGTTATTAGAGTGAGATCCTTGCCTCCCCATCAATATCTAAATATCCCCTGCACTGTTACAAATTTCAGGCGATGTATTTTAATTTAATCCCAATTTACCATTGCACTCCTGTAACACTGTCAGAATCCTGATGGACAGTTAAAAGATCAAAGTTGATGAAGCACAACCAGAAATATTGTCTGTTTTTATTCTTTTTGGAAATCTGGCCCCTACATTATCTATAATGCACCTACTGTTAAGTCAGATGTAGAGTTTGCACAGCTCCCTCTAGAGCCACAAAAATCTTCAATTTTCAGACTCCCCGAGATCTGTAAAAAAATAAAATAAAATCAATGGAGTTCCACTTTAATGGAATAAATTATACTTTACACATAGCACTCAAATCAAACAATAGGAATATGAAAACATAACACAATGATGTAGGCTACCCCAATATTTTTGAACCAAGAGCTCTGACTTAAAGGTGAGTTAGGCGATTCTAATTTAGTACATGTGTTTTTGTCAAATTCAGCAAATATCTCCTCACAGTCTGCTGGCTGTCCGTTGTGCGTGTGCCTAAAGAAAATCCAGTGTTTGCACAGCCCTGGCTTTGTAAATGGGAAACGGACAAAGTGACCTGAACCGAGCCACACAACACAATTCGACCCATGAGTTGTGGGGTCAGGTAATTTTAAATGACTTGCCCATAGACATTCAGCTTCCTTTCTAGTTTGGCAAAGTACGCTGTTGTGATATTAGCAGGAGAGTTGTATCACTGCCTGCTATTGGTGAGCTGGCTTAGCAGCAAATTTAGCAAAAGGTGGGTGACCCACAACCTCGCTACCGTTGGTTGCATTACTTGCTGTGTCTTGGTTTGCTCTGTATCGTTTGTCATGGTCCTGGATTTCTCCAGAATCGCACACCCCACCTTTAATATTTGTATGCATAATTACCTGCTTTCTTCTGAGATGCTGAATAAATATAAACTTAAAATAAAACTAAATATAAACATTAATGAAATATAGCTCGCTCTCTAGAAACAAATGCCCTTGTCTATTCTGTTTCCCAGTATTACACATTGTTCTTATTAGGCCCTAGTTTATTTTGATGAGGAAAATAATAAACCCCTGATACAGAATTGTTGTCCTATTATGGCAAAATACACCTTTTATAATTTGTAGTGCACACAAAATTCATCTTTTTTATGTAGATATTTGAGAATCTTTATTTCCTCTTGTTTAGAATGAAACAAAATCTAACTTTGGGTTAGAAATAGTTAAATGGCCCTCCCCTCTTATTCCAAATAAGACAACACACAATCCTCTTCCTTTTCAATCACCCCTAATAATTTTGGGTCAGTCCCTAAGCAGATGGGAGAGAGCAGTTTCTTTTAATAAAGATAGTTAAAACCATTTTCTGGCCCTCAGGTGTAACTTCAGGCAGCAAACACAGGACTGGACCACACGCAGAGGCTTCATTTTGATGTCAGCATGGCTGTGAACATGATGCCATGTCCCGCCATTTGGCCAGGGGAGGAACAACCATCACTGCTGGACCAGGAGGATGCTCTGTCGAGCCAAGCTCCTGTCTCTGAGCCGTGCCCACCAGTCAGAGGTGAAGACCTCGTCCACAGCAGCGGCAGCCCGGCCAGCACAAGGGCGCCCCGCAGCAAATCCAAAGGAGAGCTAGTCATAGTCATCAACGAGAAGCTCAAGAACAGTAAGCAACTGACTATGACCTCTGATTAAGGGCAGTCCATACAACTGCTTAGTCAGCTCACTCAGGGAAAGTCAGATTCCAGTGCACGAAACAGCTGATGGGAGAGCATGCACACATTTGCCTCTTTCCAGTGTATAAAAACATTTCCCCTTGCCTTTTTCGTCCCTCATGTGTAGGTAATGGGATCCATGCAGTGCCTGCAGAGAACACCTCTCCAGTCATCTCCTCTCCTCCCAGAAGGCAACACTCCATCTCTTACCCCCATCACAGCAAGACTAGAAAGGGGAGCAGGGCGAGCTCCATCGCCTACACCGCCTTTTCGCCCAGGCCGTCACTTTCTCGCCACTCCAGCATCGCCACCAACCCACCTTTGGACCGGACCAAAGTTAAAGACTACCTTCTCCTATCCGTGCTGGCCTGTTTCTGCCCTGTCTGGCCCATCAACATCGTGGGATTCGTCTACTCTATCATGGTAAGAACAGGAAACTTTGTCTGGGTTCTTTTTTCTTAAGTTGTTTTATATTTTGAATAACCGTAGTTTAGTGTCATTATCATTATTATTTAGTATCAAATTATCATTATCAAACCAAAGTTAAAAGATGGTTCAATCTTTTCCTTCAGTCCAAGAACAGTCTTGAGCAGGGAAACCTGGATGGCGCCGTGCGCCTGGGACGCGTTGCCAAGATGCTCTCGATGGTGTCACTAGTAGGAGGGACGGTCATTATCATCGCCTGCATTGTCAACCTGGCCAGTGAGTGTCCCAAATCTGACCTTTAAACCTTAACCTCACCTTTTTATTACCCCATGTGTAGCTGCACAGTCCCCCTCAACTCCTGTTCCTCCAGACCCAAAAACCTGCTGCTGTCGCTGTTTTGTTCCATCATGATATATTATTTAGCTCTGTTAGCACAATCTGACTGTAATCACTGATGTTATTACCGTCCATGTTTGCACAATACTGCACTAGTTACAATGCCAACACTTGTCTTTATACACAGCGGCACTTTAGCCTTTAGGAACTATGTCAACGCTACACAAAGATCAGAGCGCATTAATCACATTTGCATCAGTCAAATCTACATTTCATGACGTTTCTTTATTTGCACGCGTAGACTCCAGCCGCCAGCTGTAACCAACTGCATGCCTCAGATTTCTGTGTGTGTATCTGTAGAGTGATGTGTAGTCTGTTGTATGCCTTGTCCATTGTTGCCTGTACAAAATGTGAAATCCGTATGTCTATATGTACCATATGTATACATATATAATGTATGTCAGTGTGTGAGTTGTCGACATGCTCACAAGACAAATAAATGTACATTTATTGTACCTGGCAAATAAAGGATTCTGATAAGATAACAGATCAGTGATTATTACTTTTTAGAGACTTGTAAAGAAAAGGGACTAGTATTTGTCTTTTGCAGTGCTGTCTATTTGAATACATGCATGAAGAACCAGTCAGTTAAATGATTCTTTGCCTTTTCACTTCAGTTCAAGCAAATACTTAACTGCACTTTGTTTTTGAGTGCACACAGTTGCAGCCTATTGGGTCTCATTAAGCCAAGAGATGTCCTAATTAACGTAATGACTGGAAGAGCAACTTGAGTTTAAGGGCTCTGGGACTCAACGCCCGTTGTTTTTCTCATGATATAACTGTCCTCTGTGGTCTGTGAAAGTTTATACATCCATATTAAGTTGCAGAATAGCTCTTCAACTAATACACTTCCTTTTCTTTTTTTAGTAAATGTGAAAACCTGAGTTTCATCCCAGGATGAAACTGGATAAGGCAACTGACCATCTGGCCCGCACCTGCACCACCATCTTTACCGCCTAGTCATTACCTGGATGTGTGACAAATATGCACCCGATATACAGTGCTTACTTGTATTTCTGTAATCCATATAAATCCCTTTTGTTAACGGAAGAAAATAAAATATGCAAATGCTGCTGTTCTGAGTCGGGGTTGGGGGGGTTGTCCACCTGATGATAGATGGAGAAGGGAGTAGACAGTCTAATCAGTCCCTTCATATTCTGGTCAACACACTCACAATGATTCTTGAAAGAAACAAACTCTCCCAGAATCCCATCATCACCCACAGAACCGACTCTGACAAGGTGGACTAGAAAATGGGGAGACCAGTGGAGATGGTTAGAGAACGTGAAACAGGCACGACTGCCTTCCAGCAGTCCCAACAAAATGTCCGCCAAGTCCATCCTTCACTGCACCGATGACAGGACGCATCAGCTTGCCGTCAACCCCGGATACGTGGAGAGGCTTTGGGATTTGTGTTGCTTTGGAAATGACAGAGCAGAAATACATCCAATTCCCTCACAGAGAAAAAAAACTATTTCAATCACAGTATGCCCGCTAGTTTCAGACTCTCCTCTGTGTGGTTCTCCTGCCATACATCTTGTGTTTGAGAGTGAGCGCACTGGTGGCAAAAGAGGATGAAAAAGAGGCTTACTGAGGACTAGCTATGGGTGCTAAAAGGGAAGGGATTATGGAAAGTCTCACGAAGAAGCCACAGTCATCACTGGAAAATGTGTGCCAAAAAAAGAATTTAGAGGGAAACTTTCCTGCTAAAGACCCTACTCTGATCACAGAATTGCTGTTGTAGAGAGGAACATCAAAAGTGTTTTTACTCTGCTGCAACTTTACTATATATCTGCTCGACACCACTGTGAGCCTGAAAAGGCTTCATGTTCACGCAACCCCCACTGTAGCAAGATACATTAAATGTTCAATTTACAGTGAAGCAAATTATACTTTGTCATCTTCAAACTCCCTTTTGATAATGTTTGTAAAGCATTGTTTTGAAACAAAGATTTCTTAATGTGATGCCCTTCAAAGTGCTGTGCTGCAATTGACAGATGGTGGTAGTATTGTGTGCATATGGGCATCTGCTATTTGGTTAACAAATTAAATAGATTGAGATTGTGATTGCAGTCAAAGTTGTGGTTGTAGCCTCAGTCTGCATCCACAGGTAGCCTGTACTTTCAAACAGACAGATTGTGGCATTTTTGTCCCTTGCAAAACCCCTAAAACAGCAAAAACCTGAATATTTGTCCGTTTTGTTGTCATACACAGGAGGATGCTGTTTTTTGATAATTATTGTGAAACACTGGTTCAGGGGACCATAGTTTTATGGGTGATATGAATAGCAGTAGCCTACTGTGGAGAACACATTTTTAAATCTGCTTTATAATTATTACTATTATCAGTATATCTTGTGTGTATCCTTAACTAACCTCTAATCTGTATTTACCTGTGATTCTCACTGTGATCTCAAATAACTTGGTTTCATCAAGAATGGATAAACCTACTTATATATTGTATCCTGGATTATGAATTATGTACAAAAAGACCAGTTTCTCACACCTGCAGACAATTTTTGTAATTATTAATTAGGCATTTTCCCTCTGTTAGTACTTAAAATGTAAATTTAATTGTAATCAACAGTTGATGTATTCTGCAGATATAAATCTCAATATTGTGATAATTCCCTAGTCGATATGAGTTAGCATTAAGTAGTTATGATCTAACATAGACACAGAAACTGTCGGCTAGCCTCCAGACAGTCATTGTATTACCACCAGGCTTCTATAATCTTTGTCGATGTTGGCATGTTGTGGATTTTTATTCATATAGTATGATTGAAGGTGAAAATGACAAAGATAAGCTGGCACTTGGAAAATTATATTTCTGCAGCACATTCATAATAAAGACACAATGCATGCAACATGTTTTCATTGTTGTTCTGAGGGGACAGTGAGTGGCAGTGGCAAAGACTAAAGAGATTATGTATTTGTGGGAAAGAATGAGTGTTGAAAGTGAGAGGAAGCAGATGAGGGCAAAAAATGGGGCAGTGTTAATGTAGTTGTCTGTACTGTGATAGTGTGTAAGCTGCAGGGATCAGGCAGTAGAGCGAGGCAGCAGGAAGAACAAAATGCTGAAGGGAGAGGCCCCGAGCCAAGGAAATGAGCGGCTGTAATGAGGACTAAAGCCTCAGATGACTTCAACAAAATCAAAGCAAAACATCCCATATCCATTATTTTCTCTGAGGTTTATTTAAAATCCCTTTCAGAAGTCATGAGCAACCAATAATACCTATTTTATATATTTTATATATTATGAGCATCCATAACCAGCACTGGGCTGGGCAAAACATCTTTGAATATCTTGAAGAAAAAGGAAAGTAGCAAAAAAATAGCAGATTTTCCCAACGCATACTGTGTGTTCTACACTACAATGGCCGACTGATAAATTAACATTATCCGACCATGTATTTAAACTAATATTACGACAAGAAGTTGATTAGCCAAGACAGGAAATTAATCTGCTAATCGATAAAGTTCTTTTTCAAGAAGCAAGAGTCAGCCATGCAATAAGGTAACTTAAGACAACATGCAATGCAATTAAAATATAGAAGAAACAAATGTGCATAGTCCAAAAAAATAACTTAAGCTTAAAAAAACAAAACTACTGATTATAAAATGACCCAAGAAGTGCATGCACCAATCAGTAAGTTTAACAACTTGTTGACACAGTTTCTTTTTGGCCAAGTTATCTGTTCTCTCCATTTGACATCATGACAAAAGAGCTGCACTGCATTATGTTCTATTCTATTTATATATTTTGAAATGTCACGTGCCACCTGAATTTTGTGTTTCCTTTTACATAAATAAAAACATTTCTACCATAAATAGTTGCAGAAATATTCTCCAGAATGCAGTAAGTTAAGTTTTTAAAGATCAAAATTTCCTGGGGGAAGTCCACCCAAACCCCACACTTATATATCTTGGCATTGAAGATGTCTTTAAAACACTGTTTAAGGATGTTTTCTTCTCATTCTTGTGAACCAAATATCACCTATCGCGTGTCTCATGAGCTAAGTGTCTCTTCACACCCCTAATCTGAGCCCCTATGTCCTCACCACTTTTTAACACAAAGTGACGCCCTTGCGCTACTAGCACACTAAAAAATGCTAAACAGCACCTTGTTCCAGCTTCTCAAATGTGACAAGTTGTTGCTTTTCCTTGTCTTACATTAAAGTAAAGCGATTGTGTTTGGACTTTGGACTGCTGGCTGGACAAAACGTGAAATTTGGAGACATCACCTTGGCTTCCAGTTATGATGGACACTTTAGTTTATTATTTATAAACCAAATGATTAATCGATAGTGAAGAAATTAGTTGCAGTCCTAATTTTAATGTCACAGTGTACTGTTATTAGTTGGAGTCATGGGCTTGAAAAGGAATAAAGAGATGCATAGCTCCCAGTGAAGTAAGAGCTCTGTCGTAATATTGAACATACAACAATACTGTACACACAAAATAAGCATGACTATATTCACTGTATACATTTTCTTAAGAAAACCTTTTTTATGTGGCAATTTTCGGAGCTCACTGTGAAAAAAAATCCACCATATTAGCAGAAATATGACAGCACTCACAACATCTGACAACAGCAAATTCCCCCTCACCAATGTTAACATTTTGACAGCAAAAGGTATTTTTCTTTGTTGTCAGCTAATTTAATTGTAGGTATACAGTAGAGTACCGCTTGGAAGGGATTCAGCATACCAAACAGGGTCACATCCAGATGCAATAAGTGGGTCAGGGATTATCCAGCTGGGTCACATAAACACTGAGGCTGTGAGTCAGCTTGGCAGCGTTCGGATGCATCATGATCATCCTGTCAGTCCACATAGGAAATAACAGCGTAATGAGATATTCTGACCTGTGGCGATGCTGTTCTATTAGCCTGCTTAATTTGCAAAGAGAAGTAGAGCTGGAAACACACAATCATTATGAGTGTGAATTAATGCTTGGATGGACGGTTGTGGATTTAGGAAAGAGGAATTCATTTGTTTTCAAACTCAAGAGGTGAAAAATATGAATGCATTTTTAAAAACACAATGACATGCTTGTTAAGAAAAATTTCCACACCAAAGAAAGAGTCTGAATTAAAGGCCTTGACAATCAGAGACTTTTCCCTTTTGTTGTCAACCCAGTGAATTATCTAATCCACTCTCTATGTGGGCTGATTATTTTAAGTCACAGTGCTCTTAATCTGACATATTTTGACTATTTGCTGTGAAGAGCTGTGTAGCCACCAGTGGCACATTAACCTTTTTCAACAGCAGTGTAACTAATAACTTTAATTACGACTGCACTCCATTTAGCTGCTTCAGTTCCAGGTCCTTGGTATTTTGAATGCTGGCTCACTGACAGGGGCTTATGAATAAACCTAAATGGAATGGAGCCATAATTAATATTGTTTGTTACATCTGTGCTTTTTTCTGCTATGATGTCAAAATTTCCTGAAAAAGGTCAATCATGTTCTAAATTGGTCTTTACCACAGCAGACATTTTGAATTGTCACAGCAGGAAAAGCACATGTTACTAATAACATTAACGATGGCCCAGGACGACACAAGGAGCGAGCATGCACAATACCAGGAGCAGCTAAAAATGACCTTCACTAGAGCTCACTCTCAGATTGAGCCACCTTATTGTCTGTGATTGATTAAGAGGATCTGTTGTACATGCATGCAGTATTATCTCTGCTAGCAGAACTAGATTCTGCCACCATGCAGCATTACGCTTTATCACAAATGCCAGATTGTCCACCCATCATTGTAGCTTATACCAAATAGTGGAATGGCCTTCTCTAGCTACAAAGACAAACTTACATTTGTGGGTTTTGAACTACAAGCCAACCCTGTGCAAATCACACGTGGACCCTGAACATGAAACTCCCCAAAAAATATTCTCCTGTTAGAGGTGCTGGTACCACATACAGACTTTCCTGGTTGCAGATGTCCTTAAGGAGGAATGTAGATGTTTCCCATAGGCTGGATTCTTTAAGTGTGTAGGTGTCACTGAAGATGTTTTAATGTATTGTATTGTCTCAAGGTCTGCCTTGAAAGAGACATTATATCTCAGTGGGCTTCTTCCTGGTTAAATAAAAGATAAGAAAAAAGAAAGGAGAAAAATGGAATTCAGCCGTCATTCATTAAATCGTTTACGCTTTTGCTCCATGCCAAAATGTCTACTGTATAAAAGGCCAATTGTTGCCTGTTGATTTTCACACTTTGTTAAATTAGTATGGGTGTTTTCCGTGTAAAAGAAGCAGATGTTTTCATCAAAAGTCTTTGGTTCAGATGTTTTCTAACATAATCTGCATTTGTTTTTGTCTAAAGACATCATTATTAATGCATGCAATCTGTCCACAGCAAGAGGTTTGCCATAAAGTGCTGTATGTTTGTCATCTTCAAAATGAGACCCAAATTAATTATGAATATTTTATTTTCATCATTTGCATATGTAAACTCACCAGTTGTGATTTAATCACAATTTACCACCTACCACACAGCCAAGTGGACAGACACCCTCTCCAACACCTGAATGCAGTGTCGGAAGAAGTATCCAGGTCCTTTACTTGATACTTCACGACAAGTAACAGTCCTTCAATCAAAACCTACTTAAATAAAAATATGGAAGTGTTATCAATAAATTTACCTGAAGTATCAAAGGTAAAATACTCAATATGCGGAAAAATGGTCACTGACAGTGTTTTACAATGATGCTTTTGGATTTATGTTATTTCTGCATTAATGTATGTTGCATTTTACTGCTCTAGTTGTTTAAGGTTGAGGTAATTTGAAAGATTTTATACAATGCTGGGTAGTTTAATCTACAGCAACACATCTTTTCTATAAGATCATCAAATGTTTATGGCATTGCTTACCTGTGAGAACCTAAAAAACCCCAACCTTTTCATGACCTCAGACAAACCACCTTGTTTCTGACTTTGTGACCATTCATAAAGTAGAAGTTTAAAAATGCATAAAATGGAAATACTTAAATAAAGTACAAATACCTCAAATTTGTAAATGTACTTAATTATATTCCAACTCTGCCTGAATGTGTGCAATCGGAGGGAACCTGGTTTTGGTCTACACAACCATTTTTTTTAGGTATTTGGACAAGCATCACAAGTAATACTACACAGACAGTACAGGCTGCATCATGATTAGTTTGTAAGAATGAACAGTTCATTGAAAACTTCACTGCAGCGGCCACATAAAAAAACCCAATTCACAACATATAGCACAAAAGAGATAGCAAACTCTTCGTAAAACATGTTTTGAATGTGTTATGAAGGAAGTGATGGTCTCCAAGTAGAGGACACAAAAAATAACTTCCCCACTAATAAGCATGTGAACAAAGGGTGACAGGACATTTAGCTAACCATGCTAATCTACTCATAGATCTACTTGAGAACTGTGTTATAATTCTATAATTGAGTAGCCTACCTTTATATCTGCATGTAGCTTATTTAACCATTTGAAATGTGATGTGAGCTTCAGGCTCATACTTGGCCTATTATTACTGTGCAGCCCTTTTGCATCACTGCAGCATCCTCTGCTAGCTGTTAACTTTTCATCCCAATCCTGGCTAGGTGGCAGTAATGTGCTTGTTATTGGCTATTTAATGAAACCTACTCATCATTATAGAGTCGATTCATGACTCTGGCCCTCCTGTGGTAAAATATCACTGTAATATTTCTATCAAGGCTCTTAGTTTGCCTGCATTATCCTAGAGGGACTTCCCACTGTGGTGTCTTCTGTCCTCTTTTCTGTCTTTTATCTTCAGTAGCAGCAGCCATTTCATATGTTGACATTTTGCTATGCCAACAGTTTAATTGTTATGAGTTGACCATGCAAAGATTATAAACATTTGTAGTTTCAATAGCTGCGAACAGTAGCTAGATGGGATGAAATAAAGAGGTCTTTTTGTGAATGTTTATTAAAATCAAAACCATTTCAGAGCATCAGGCAGCCAGATGGTTGGTGCTGAAACTCACTATTCTGTGACGTGGTGTGCTACCAGTGGCTTTCATCATTATCCATCATGTGTTTTCTCAATCAAAAGTAATGCTTGCACTTGTCCCTGCTGAGAGGACACGGCTTGGGTTTAAATACATGTTTGTGGTTTCACAGAAATCTGCTAAACCACTGGATTTTAGATTAATCCTCCCTGAGCACTAACTACTATAATTTTTTAACAGTTGTCTGCGTCACTAGAAAGCAAAATTTATTTATCTTCTTTTAAGCTCATCCAATTGAGGTTTTTACTGATAAATTCTTGTTTTTTGTGTTTTACAGTCTATGATTCTTCCATCTTTTAGATGTTGCTGCAGCATCTGACACTGATGATTATTTGAATTTAATTTAACATCTTTATCGCTAGGTGGCCATCTCTGGTATTGTTTTAGATGCAGATCAACCTCAAAAAGGCTCAAATCTGATTGTTTACTTTCCTCTTTAAGTGTCCCCCTTTTTTACATTAATCTAAGTTTAGATCATTGAACAAAATCAGCAATTCAGTTGCAGCACCCTAAAATGGATAAGATTAGATCTTTTCTATCTGCAAAGACTCATTCATGTTTTGTTTAAATTACATTTAGACTATTGCAATTCTGTATCTGTGTTTACATAAAGTTTTTCAAAATTACTTCACAAAACCACAAACCTCTCACAAGTTCCAGTAGGAGCATGCATGCGAATGCGTAACCCCAGTTTTAGCATCTCCATATTTGCTGCCTGTGGATATTAAGATTTAAATGATCACTTTTAAGGTGATATGTGGTTGGCTTCTGAATATCTCCATTCTCCTTAAGCCTGAGTGCAGTCTGCAGATAATTATTAGTTGTTCTTAGTTAAGATTTATTTAAAACCTGAATGACCTGCAGGAGGAGAATAACAAAGACAGATCTAAATCTTATTTTATAGTTCTTTAAACAAGACTAAACGTCTACAACTGTAGCAGCTCTTTAAGACTTAGACTAAATGCTAACATAGGCATGCTAACATAACTAAGCTAATTACCATAAAACACCAGCCCTACAGCCGAGGCTGAGTGTAAATGTCATGTTTTGAAATGAGTTGATCATAAAGCAAAGTATTGGACAACTAAATATTTAACTGATAAAAAGTTCACCAACGTTATTACAGTTAAACCTTACAGAGACATGTATGTCTACCCCATTTTGCATGGCAGTCCATACCTGTGAAGGTAATGTGTACCTCATGGTGGCGCTAGAGAAATGGTCAGAGGATCGCCAGAGTCAGTAGGATTCCTCTTCTGTGGATTATGGATGTCTGTACATCTATTTTACTCTGGAAGTGGTGAACCAGCCAGTAAACCAGCCAACTGACATTGCCATCTTTAATTTAAATAATTTTGTGGGGGGTTTTGTGCTCCATGTTATTGTTGCCTATCTGTATTGTAACGAGTGTAATGAGAATAGATAAATATAATAATATAACTTTTTATATTACACCCTATATATTGATTTGGCAAGTTGTTTTGTTCTAAAAGTTTATTATTAGTTGTATTTATATTAGTATTAGTGGTATCACCAGCAGAGGACAGACATCTGCGATGTGTCAGTCGGACCAAGAGCACAGGAACGGAGGAACACACAGTGACTAAGATGAAACAGTAGCAGCCTTCTCTGATTTCACAAAGAGCTTCTTTCCCACTCAGAACAAGAGAAAATGCACAGTAATCAAAAACTTTACAGCTGCAACCCCGCACATCTAAATTCTAGACTGAGTCTCTTTCCCGACATCCATGACTCTGCTTCTGACTCAGACACTCGGTCAGCTCATGGTCAGTCTCGCAGCAAGATGCTCTATCCCTGATCTGGGACACTGAGCAGCAGTGTGTTTATCAAACACACTGATGCTGACCTCTGACCTTCCTGCCAAATGGATTAAGTAAAAAGTCGATAGATGTCAGCTCCAGAATGCTTTTTATATGATGCATAAATCCATGTTTTTGTTAAAGATATTCAGGGTTTTTGGGGTTCACAAAGTCAGAAAAAAATGGGGAAAAACTGTATTCAAATCGGTGAAATTCAGTTCCAGTAACAAATAATTTGGGTGCTCAGAGTGGATCGGTGAAATCAGACATTAAAATTCAAGATGAAAAATTCAAACTTGACTACTGACTAATTAAATTTCAGAAAACTGAATATATTTTAGACATTTTTGAACTACTGAAGATTTCGTCGGAGTATCCAAACCACATCAGTTCAGATAGATGGTTTTCAAAGTAAAAGAAACCACTGCTATAAATTCAGTATCATTTAATTAAGTGCTCAAAAGAGATAAGCCATAATAATTCGAGTCATGACAATTATTATGGTTATTATTGCCTTCCATATAATTGGTTGGAGGTGGGAGGCCTTGACTGAGAGTTTAATCTCACGAATCAATCAATCAATCAATCAATCAATCAATCAATCAATCAATCAATCAATCAATCAATCAATCACAGAATCATAGGTTTGGTGTTTCTTTACACAAGAGTGAGCATGTAAAGTGTTAATTGATTTTACATTGTGCATTTGTGCTGCCTGGGACACTGTTCTATTACTTTCAGAAAAACAGGCTGTATTTGCAGATCCTGAAGGCTGGGTGGCAGTGTTGACTTGACTCAATTGAAACTGAGCTGTACAGAAACATTAGAGATTCAAAGAGACCACTTTGGAACCATGGAGCCAATACAAAAGAAATCAAGGAACGCACAGAATCAATCCATATGAATGTTTTATGAAAAAAAGAAACAATCATGCACAATTTAAGTTCCAAAAGACAAACATCCAAAGCAAGTGACACACAATATATATTTACACATGAACACCACTGGTGTTTTCAGCATGCCTCTTTAACCACATGAGACCGAGACAAAACCTGCAGCTTGGTTAATGCAATTCATAGTCAAGCAGCAGCCGTGGAAACAACACTGTGCTCTCTACACCATTCATATGTGTAAGTTAGATATTCAACAAAGGCTAATGATTTTATTTACTGTGTGTCAGAGTATGACCGTGCATATCTCTCCGCAAACCAATCACTTATGTTCTCTTCCGATCAAATCAGGGCTTGAGAAGCAAAATTTGGTTCATCAACGTGTCACCAACAAGAAACTGACACAGTGATATTAAAGTGGACACATTTAAACAACTGTGAACGACATTTTTTTTAAACTGTTGAATTAAATTAAAATTATAGTGTTAATCAGAGCAACACACCTCAGGAGAATTGGGAACAACACAATGATGAATATTTCATCCTGCAGCAGAGCCTGGCACATATTTGTCTTTTTAGTTTGCTCCATCAACACCAAACATGTAAATAACCGACATAAACCATCAACATGGAAGAACCAATTATCTTATTGGGTTGTGCTGTCTGCAATCCAATGGCGATCAGACTGGTAGAGACAAAATGTCTGTCAGTATTAAGACCACTTGGCAATCTTCGGAAGCATTAGGCAAAACATTATTGCAAGGGAGAGGTATGTGCGCTGTGAGACAGATGGTCATAATGGTGGAGTTTAATGTCAGCAGTTAATGAAAAGAATGCTGTGTAATAAGATCAAGTAAACCTGACACGAAGGACAAACTGGATAATAATTCAGCTTTCTCCTTGTTTGTATTTTCTTGCATGATTTCAATTGTTGATTGAGATCTGACCAGTTTGGGACATCTAGACTGACTTTAAATCCACAAAAGGGACATGGATCCCCATGAATATGAGCATGAAAATTCTCATAAAGTGGGGATGCTTCCCCAGATTTGCATCAGCTGTATTTAGATCATTGACCTGGGTATGTTGTTATGAATTATGGTCTCATTTATGACACAAAGTAAGTAGGATAATGAAATCCTCCATAGTCATGCAAAAAATCCTCAGAGCATGCGATGAAGCCCCCGTCATCCCGAGTCTTCAGGTCGGTCTCTCCAGTGTCAGTGGAGTGGAAGAGGATCAGTTCATTCCTGCAGTGTGGAGCCCGGCAGCTCGTTGGTCAGCGTGTGCCAGCGCTCCACCTTCTTGCCCTTGTTCTTCAGACAGTCTATCCAGTGCTGCAGACTGTCTCCCTGTGAGTGACAACCTAAGGACACACCACCTAACCAGTGCAGGGACAGAAAAGAAAAGCCACTATGACTTGAGAGGAAAGTGCATATTTAATAAACACAGAGCGGGTACTGATGTACACATGTATATTTAAGTTAAAGGGGGATTTTAATTTTATTTTGGTCTTTTCATGGAATTTGTTGACAAGTAGAAAAATATAGAAAATCACCAGAGGAGAAAGAAAAGGTCACAAGATCACACATGTTGCTCTATAAACCTCAAAAACCTCTAAATGAGTGTAACTCATTAACTAACTAAATAATGAGGCAGCAGATAAGTGTATGCAAACTAAGCAGACATAATTAGCTGTAGCTTCAACCTAAACCTTTTAAGTCTATAGAAAATCTTCTACATTGTGTTAGTTGTCTTGTTTTCTGTAGTGCTGTTTTATTAGCAGTATTTGCATATTTTGTTGTCTTTTTTCCGTAATTGTTTGTGTAAACAAAATCGAGGGGAGGAAATTTTCTTTTCTAATCTAATTTAAAATGTGTTTTTTGATGCAAAATATATAACTTTGAAAATAACTGTTAAAGTGTTCATGATTTTAAATATCCATATTTTAACACATTTTCAGTTGTGATTTGTGATTGTAATTGCGTCTGATACAAAAGTCCTCTTTTGACAATCAGATAAAGCTGAACAGTGTTGTCTGTTGTTATTGCAAGTGATCGTTATCGACTTTAAACTGACATTTCAAAGTGAATTACTGCTAATTTGAAATTACAAAATAAAATGAACAAGGTTAGGTCAGGATACTCTTCTTGTCTTCACTGACTCCATAAGTCCAGATCAGTTCAGTTCAGTTGCTCATAGAAATTTATAAATTATTTCATTGTTTACTGGATTGAAATACTCTTTTTCCATTTTCCTACTTCTACTACAACAAATCCCACGAAAAGACCAAAATCAACAATGAACTGATCCTATTGACAAGTATTGTCTGTGTAACCAAAGCCTGACATGACTTATTCTTCTGTCCTATAGAGCTCCATTGTTGTCGAAAAACTATTAAAATCACATCACAAAAAACACATTGTTGCACTGGATGACATGTTCCTTCATTGGCACGAACACACAAAAACTGTCATTTATTTTAAGTCGATCCCACATGCTGCTAGGAATACCCACTGGAGGAAAAACCTGTTTTTAAATATTTACATTTGTTCAATAGAAACAAATGGCTTTGGTTCCAAGTGCCATGAACAGGGATGGGATGTCTGAAAGTAGTAGTGAGATATGGACTAACACACTTTTCATGGGTTTTGCTGAAAATAAATATGGGTTAAACATAGAAAAACACCAGACATAACCTTTTACTACAGTTAGAAACAAAAATGATATTTATTGTCTTGACTTTAAAAGATCCCAGAAAAAGTACAAGTGGGCAAAAAAGTTATTCTAATTTAGGACCTGGAGTAAATGTAATTACTGCCTCCAACTCAAAAAGCAAGTATAAAGCTCATTTCCAGCCAAGATGTCAATGACACCTTTTTGGAGACTAAACCCTGCAAATTATACACAATGCTGCTCTGACAGCAGATAATAGAGAACGTCTTAAAATATCTTTGGCAACATCTGCCATGGATACAGCATTATTAGACTGCTAATAAAGCAGCCGGCCAGCTGATCAGTAATCCAAAAAGCACCAGCAGGCAATGATTAGCTGTGTTTGAGGTGTCAGCTCACCTATGAAGTCATTGGACTTTCCCAGGTCGTAGTCCCACACTGTGACCTCCAGCGTCTTGGTGGCTAACTCTGAGAAGGTGATTTCATAGAAGAACTCCTGGGTGAAATCAAAGATGGACAGGGATGAGTGGACAAGAGAGCAAAGGTCACAAGATCACACTTAACACTTCCTTTTCCTCTATAAACCTCTAAAACACTCACTAATGAGGCAACAGATAATACTATGCAAACTGTAACTGGCAGTCAAAAAACAAAAATGTTGCATGCAGGGTAATTCCTCTTACACCTGTGTAAGTCTAAACGTGCCACCTATTTACATTCAACCACCGCAAATGTACATCTCGCCCCCACAGTTGCACGTACACAAACATGGATGTCTACCTCATTAAACTCCGGGTTGAGAGTCTTTTTTATGACTGCTGTTTTGTGCTTGGATTTCTTCTGAACGTCTGGCTTGAGGTACCTGAGACAGAAGGAATGTGGTACCATCACAGGATCATTCACAGGTGCATTAATGTTAACTGAAGATACAAGTGATGACTATATGACTTAATTGCTTTCTAGTGTCCTAAGTAAAAGCCAGCAGCCTGTTAGCTTTACTTACAGCATAAAGACTGGAAACCTCTTCATTAGTCATCTTTAGAAGTGTTGGTACTGTAGGTAGATTTTTGTTACCTTACAGAGTCCTGAATTATTTTATTATTTTAAGTTTATTGTTTTCTATTATTCTTATTTGTTATTTACTTATATGTGTTTATTTGGTATTTTAATCATCTATTTTACATTTTGTCTTTAACCTTGAATGCAGTTTTAATGCTAAGCTAAGCAAACCAGCTGCTGGCTGTAACTTCATATATAAAGTACAGAGAATAAATGTCTTTACCAAAATGTCAAACTATTCCCTTGAAGATTCGATGTATTATTTGTCAAACCAACCATATGTGAGGGTGAGGACGGATCAGATTGAAGAAGCACAGCATCCCTTTGCGGGGTGTCATTAAATTCTCAGGATATTTTTAAGCCAGCTGGAAGGAATGTGACGAAATCTCTATTCACATTTGCTTTCCACCCACCACCCACAGCTCGGAGAGCGTATGTTCCCACACGCTCTCAGACACAACAAAGCATCTGGGAAAAATGCTCCTGCCAAAGGGCAAAGATGCACGCACGCATCCAAAATGAACAAGGTGCGTGATGTATTACTGGGGGATGTGTGAAGGATGCATGCATAGATTTGGTGGGTGTAAGGAAGGAGAGAGAAAACTTAAGTTTAAGGCATGGCAGGAAAGGTGAAGGAAGATTGGTGTATACTGAGGTGAGCTTGGTGGTATGCCTAGTTTAAAATGGATGAGTGTGTGTGTGAGATGGGAGGTTGTTTAGTGTTTTATTCATTCTAGAAACAAGCTTAAAGCCAGAACCAGCACTTAAAGCTCATTTGTCCAGATTCTGTCAGATTGCATCATTCAACCAAGGGACCTTCCTGCCCTCCCTGAAGCAAACACACACACAGTGGCACACACAGTAATTGTTATTCTTTCATCAGTGAATAGGCCAAATGAAACTCCAGAGGACCTCTATGACACGAACAATCGCACCCAACACTGTTTCCTCCATGATACAGTACGCCCATAACATTAGATCATGTCTCAGCCTTTCAGTGCATTGTGAAGGCTGTCAATACACACACACACATACACACACTGTTATGTTATCTTGCATGACTGATATATTTCACAATGGCTTCCACTTGTGTGAAAGCTGCACTCATTTGTCTCCATTACTTTATGCAGGGTTAACTCAAGCCATATATCACTCATGAGAGGCGACAAAAGGTGATTCATGGGGTCAGTGTAAGCCAATGGCCAGTTATGACTACAGCTACTAAGGAGGAGAGGGAGATGGATAGGTCATTTGGAAATTGTTCTGAAATGAGTGTCATGAAATGTCAGTCCATCATTCTAAGTTGTCTATTAATTATTTAACATGTATCCAATTGTGTGCTAGTATTGAGGCTCTTTGCTAAAATACAGCACACATTTTTAGATTTTCATTCAGGCATCAATAAATCCACTGTGGCATTCAGTTAGTGGTTTGGTGTCATCCTTACGTTTTAACGTAGGGGTCTGAGTAGCCGTTGACGTCCATGGCCGCCAGGTGGGCGCAGCGTTTGACGCCCACACATAGCCCGCCACGAGCCCTCTCCTTGGCCTCTCCCTTTACATCGCCGTCACCAGCAGGGGGGAGGTACTGCAGGCAGAGCAGCAAACGGCCTCTCTCCTCTAGACTTCTCTGCTGCTCAGTCTCCCACTGAAAGAAAGAGGGGACAGATATAGGAGACAGAATTAGCACAAATAAAGCTATGTGAGCAGGGTTAAAAGGGGGCCTTGTATATTGAAAATGATGCATCAGAGTCATGTGCCATGACCTGCTGATGAAACGGGACAATCAAATCCCGTTTCATCGGGATCAAAAAGTTGATCTTTAAAGCTGCTATCAATGTTTTTATATTACCAGTGGATTAAATGACTAGTGTAGCTCTCAGAGAATTGCTACCAAACTCTACAGTTTACTACGCAAGCCCTAAGGGCCCATCGACTCAGATCTTTATTTTACTCCGTTTTCCCGTGATAACAGGAGAATTATCTTGTGATCTTGAGATAACGACTGTTGTTTTTTCTCGTGATAACGGGATAACTAAATACTAGTTTACACTGTTAATACATGGGTTGGCAAGAATGTTTGTTAATGGTAATTTCAAGGTGCTTCCAGTGTCACTGATTGGTTCGGTAAGGCACAGGACTTTGTTCCTCATGAGACTATTTTTTTGTTTTGATCTTTTTCATATTCATCTCCAACAAATTTGTTATGAAGATGACTGATTCATATGCTCACAATTAGTGTGCGCATCCCGGCGATAGGTCCACATTCATTGACATATGGACTTTTCATTTCCCCACTTCTCATTCAGGGGAATCCATTTAACTACACATTTCCTGATGGTTTTTTCAGAACCTTTGAAATAGCCATCGAGCTTCTTGTTTTGGTTTTAGGGCCCACAATTTCACATTCACTCTTGACGCTCTATATATGCTCAGGACCAAACAGACAAAATTAGCACTAACTGGTGAACATAGGGAACCAAACCGGAACTAAAAACAGTTGGAATTTTGGACTTGTGGACTCAAACACAACGTCAAACCAATGCTAACGTTGCTGCGTGTCTGTTTGATGTGTAAATAAATAAAACACCTGTTTGCTACCACGCTCGCCATATCAGCTTCACAAGGTGACAATGTGTCAATGTTGTGTTTACTCAGGCCAAAAAATCATTTGATGCACATTTAAAGCTCCAGGGAAAATAAACCGCTTCAGCATAGTAGGCTGTATCTTTATGCAGTGGCACAGCAGAATCAAAGCAAGCTTATGTAACTTTTGCTGAACGACAGCCACTATTATGACAAGCAATAGAATAAATGCTATAGTGCAACTGTAGTAGAGGTCTGGACGGGCCTATCTAACTGATACCCAACTATATTGAACACCGAACGAATTTTGAGAATGAATTCAGTCTTTTATTTGTGTGATTTCTTCTTTCAATAGTTAGTCTAAATGTTCTTGCTTTAAAATGTACTTTGTGTCCTTCACTGTGATGGAGTTCATCTTTTCTTTCTCTCATAAGTAGGCACACCTAAAGAGCTCAGTGACTTTCATTTGAGCTCATCTGCCACAGCTCAGAGACAAAATCCCACTGTCAGTGTTAATAAACAGGAGTGCAGTCGATCCGATGGCAAAGACCTATCTCGGACAAACCTTAAAGACATATTAATGCACTACGGAGCTCGCAGCTCGAGTATTTTTTCAGGGACAACACTGAACTGTTACCGGAGCATTTGACAACAAGCGGAACATCAGAGTAGATTCAAAGTGACAGATGAAAAAAAACAAGGAAGTAGCAGCAGAGGGTGAGGAAGGGGAAGACGATGTTCGCACAGGACCGTGACTCACCATCATTGCCAATGGCACCAATGCATGTATGTTATTTATAGGAAAGACGCACGCTTGCTATTTCAGGATTTCCATCACTGCAGGTGCATCTTTTTCAACCAAGTTATGTTTGCTGTTTCACCACAGAAAATGGAGACAACTCTGTTTTAGTGTCTTTAATTTAAAATGGGTTCTATCACTCCTCTACTGTATTGTTCACTAAATGTCTCTGCTCTCCTTTGTATCTCTCCATCTCTCATTAAGTCTTATTTTCAGGCAAGAGGTGGACATCAATATGCGACAAGCACCACACTCGTCCCTCCCTTTCTCTGATAGTCTCAGTAGCTTTCCCCCTTTCTTTTTCCTAATTCTCTCTTCCCTGTTTTGCTTCTCTCCATGTCTGTGTTTTTCTTTGGAAATCTTCATTACTGCCAACAGCCAGACCATCTGCCTTGACTGTGCAGGAAACTTACAAACTCACAATTAGTGGGGATAATTTGCACCACGTATCTGGTAATGAAACAGCTCAGACCTTCACAGATCGATGGAAAGCAACTCATTAGGGAGGTGGAAATAAACAGGCATTAATGTGGAGCTAGCCACACTTAGCTAACAGACTGGCGGTTTTGCGAGGCAAGAGAAAGTCAAGACACATTAAACAATCCTGACTATGGTGTGAAACACAGAGTCAGCTGTTCTAGTCCAGCCATCTTAATGGAGTTAAATGACTACACCAGCCTTTTGGTTTGGTTCCTTTGTTAATTTACCCAACATGTGATGAGAGGACTGGCTGTAAAATCATGGCTATGTCTAAAAATATTAAGATCTTGTTACAGTTCTGAGAGTGGATTGTTAGATAAAGGATTAAACCAGTGTGTTTGGAAATCATCCTACATGATTTTACATTTTTTGTTACATGTGAAAGAGATAGATACACCATTCTTTCTGTATATATATATATATATATATATATATATATATATATATATATATATATATATATATATATATATATATATATTGCCGTTCAGCCATCACATGGTCTCACTGTACAGATTTAGATTTAGCTATTCGGTTTCAGCCATTTCCAAATGATAGAACGCTCACACACGTGTTCAGTTTCACCACAGATTGATTTGAAATGTACAGCACATTACAACCTCACAGAAAGAAGTTAATGGTGCCTTAACAGATTACATGAGTCAAGTGAGTCTAATTGATTTTCATTACAGAAACGAGATGGTCCAATAGAACCTAATGGAAACACAAATTCGAATGTTGAAATGGTTTGCAAATCCGTTAGCTGTGATTATAAATTCACAATGTGGTGTGATAAGATCTTGTGTCTCGCAATATTAAAATGCGACAATATTTCTTGTCGAGGTGAAAAGCTGCCTCACAATATAAGCATGAGTGTGAGGATGAAATTAGCACAGAAGATGTTTGTGTGGCAGCACGTTGGGTACTCGGTGGAAACAATAAACATCGACAGAATGACAGACAAGTATAATTTGTAAGCAAGATTTCACAATGCACCTGCATTGTTTTGCATTTTGTTACTTTTAGTCGAAAAAAAGACAATTTTTTTTTTCAGTCATGCATTTTGTCACTGATGATTTCCTAAAATAGTGTGAAAATATCATCTTGTTCTTGCGAACCCGCTTCTTGACGATGCGTATGGTCACACCCGTAGTGGTAAATTATTTGACTTTAATGGCACACATTTTAACCTGCAAGTGTTAGCAAAATGAAACGTAAAACTCAAAAAGAGGTGAGTAAAGTTAGATGTGATTATTGTCATCATCAATTTATCAATCAATACATTTTCTGATAACTGTTTGGTTTATAAAATGCAGTCCAGAGATATTTCACAATAATGATTTACCATTTAAACTAGCCTGCATGTCTTAAAACAGTGGGAATCCAAGCACACAAGGGGAGAAGATGCACTCCAAACAGAAAGGCCTGGGACAACCAAGTTTCAAACCCCAGACATTCTTCCTGTGACGTGAGAGTGCTAACTACTGGATGGATTTGTTTCAGCTCTTGGTAGATGTAAACAGTCAAACCTGTTGCTCTGATCAGTCTTAAATGAAGACTACTGAATGATATTTTGTCTCCACAAGAAAATACAAGCCATAGAATGAAAACGAATATTAACACGTTTATTCTCATACGTATTATTTTGGAGTAAGTCATGTCATCTTATATTGAGTAAGGTGAACAAAACTTAGTCCTTAAAAGATGGACTATAGAGGGTCTAAGTGCCTCCCCCATCCGGTGGACCACAATGGGACCTTACTTCGGAAAAAATATGTATGGTATTCAGTGGCGAGAAACAGCTAATTTTTTGATCCTGTTTGAATTGTGCTCTGAATTACACACATGATGATGAACAATTTAAAATATACATTTCAATGTCAAGAAAGTCGCATTTTGATGTAAAACTGTTCAGGTATAAGACTGTGAAAATACATAACTACAAAGACCACAAACACAAAAGTCACTTATGTGACGTTAGTTTTTCTCTCAATGACTGAAGTTAACATTACTGAAGCCAACATCAAAAAACTTACATGACCGGATGATGTGATAAAAGGACAGTCGTTGGATTAAACACATCAGGTGAGATATATTTCTGTGTGGCACATAGCTAACTTGTCTAATTAGCAGCAACCAAGCAATAAACATTTGCTAGCATTACTGCACTAACATGTTAATGTAATTCAGGGCACAGTACAAACAGGATCAAAAAATAAGTTGTCTCTCACCAGTGAATACTGTACATGTTTATTCCGAAATAAATTCCCATGGGCCGGAAGCGAGTGACTTAGGCTTTCTATAAGGACGGACAGTCAGAACGAGGGTCATGTTGACCAGAACAGAGGAGTCATGTGGTCACCTCTCTCAGGTAGCAGGAGATTCCTCTCAGGGCTGTGCTCATCGCAGTCGGTGAAGGCAGCTGGAGGCACATAAGGCAAAAAGAGGAGAAAGGGATTTTAAAAAGGGGGGGGTATGACTGACAGAAAAGCTGTACAAGCAGGTTATAGGAGAAAAGCAGAAAGCAAAAGGGATGGATGTGTCTAGTCGAGGGTAAAGCCACTTTGAAAATGACAGTGTCTGGTACGCAGGATGACAGAGGGGCTTTAGCGTTTGATCGCAGAGTGGCCACCAGCCTCAGAGGACCAATCTAATACCAACAGCCCTTTCTAACTCGTGAAGAACAAAACCCTCTCCCCTTTTCACACACAGGCCCCCCACTCTCCTCCACTTTTATTTTTTAATCCATTTTTTCTCATCTCTCTCACTTGCTCAGTCTATCGACCCCCGTCTGCCCGCTCTTTCTCATCTCCCTTTATTCTCCCAGCCCCACAAAAGCAATTTGTGGGCTATAAGAACAGGTGTGATCCTTTGTGTCTATTTGTTATTCTCAGGCAAGAATCATCTGATCATCATCATTATGTCAGTAGGTCAATATTACCAGCTGATATTGGCTAAATGCAAAATATAATATATGGCCAATGGTATGTGCAGGGGTGGGGGGCCCATACAGAATGTTTATGTACACGGCCCAGATTTTTGTGCGACGCCCATGTGGACACCACTTCTTCATTGACAAGAAAATCTTCCTACTAGCATCTCTAAAGAGCACTAATTAACATGTTACATCTTGATTGTTTAATCCAAACAAAAAGTGTAAAGTGTTAAAATTACAACTGGACTTTTTAAAGAAAGTCAAGTACTGGACTATTTAACATAAGGCGTTTTCAGATCAAACGGTTCTGGGGATGAACTACAACAACAACAACAGCAACAACTGTTAAGAACTTGGAGGATGCTGTGGTTGGAGCTTTGTGTTTGTTGTGTGTTGCGGGTTTCATGATAATAACGGAGTTGGAAAAGAGATGTGTGAATTGCTCTACTGGTGCATTCAGTTTAAGGTCAATCATGCCTATTGATGTTTTTCATATCATCATCTAAGTTAAAAGAAAGTAGCAGTGCTGGTCCTGACGGCCTCGAAGCAAGATTTATTAAGCTTGCTGCTCATGTGTTAATGTACCCTCTTGCTGATTTATTCAACCTGTCCTTTTCTACTTGTACTGTTCCCTCAACTTGGAAATGTGCACGAGTTACTCTGTTTAAAGGTGGAGACCCATCTGATGTGAACAACCGACCAATTTCTATTACCTGTTCTATTGCCAAAATTTTTGAGAAATTAATTTTCAATCAATTATCACAATATCTCAATCAGTACAATATCTTATCCTCTAATCAGTCTGGCTTTAGACCTGATTTTTCAACCACCGCAGCTCTTTTAAAGTTCACTAATGATGTGTTCTCAGCATTTGACAAAGGACAGCATAGTGGTGGTATCTTTATTGACCTTTACAAGGCCTTCGATATGGTTGATCACTACCTGTTGCTTGACAAGCTTTATTCTATTGGTTTGCATAAAAATGTTCTACTCTGGTTTAATGCTTATCTTCACGGGAGGCATCAGTGTGTTGTTTTCCAAGGTTCCCAGCCAGATTATTTACTGCTTGATAAGGGAGTCCCCCAAGGAGCCACGTTGGGGCCCCTCCTTTTTTCTATTTTCATCAATGATTTATCAAAAATTTGTAACAATTGCTCAGTGCATCAGTATGCTGATGATACAGTTATTTACAACTCCGACTCAGATATATACAGAATTCCTTACAAACGGATTTCAATTTGATACAAAACTGGCTTCACATGAATAAATTGGTTATAAATAAAAAGAAGTCTTGTAAAATGTTTTTTGGAACAAGGTGCAATCGTCTTAGTACTTTCCATATGCATATTAACTTTGAGGATGGGTCTCTCGTGGATGAAGTGGATTCTTTTAAATATCTTGGCTTTTGGATAGACCCTGAACTCAATTTCAAATTGCATATTGACTGAATAACAAAAAAATCTATGGCTGTTTAAGTTATCTTTACTGATCAATACATTGTTTTTCATTTCAAGTCAGAAAAAGAATTATTACTCAGTTCATACTGCCGATTATCGATTATGCTGATATCATCTATATAAACACCACTGACACCAATCTTATACTTCTTAATGTTGTTTTTAATTGTCTTCGTAGATTTGTCATGAGGTGTCCATTTAACACTCATCACTGCACTATGTATGAGTCACTCAGCTGGTTACTGCCTAAAGCAAGGAGGGAATTTTACTAGATAAAGTTTGTTTTCATATGTGTTTACTTTAACTGTCATCCATACTTGAAGCAATTTTAGTTCCTTGTAGAGTTCCTTATCTGCTCAGACAGATGCAACATCCCTTTTTTATTGTACCAAGAACTTTTACTGTAGCCGGGCGTAAATCATTTCAATATAAAGCACCATGTGATTGGAATAATCTTCATCCTACCCTAAGATCTATCAGCACTCGCTGCTTCTTGTCGTCTTTAGCTCTGTCTCTTAAGACTGGTTGTTCATGTTATTAATGCTATCAGGTAACTATGTTGGTTTCTTATACATTTGGCTTACATACAGAGTAATTAATAATTTGATTAGCTTTGAGTTGAATGTTTGGTATAGTTAGTTATAGGATTGTTTTTTGTTGTTATTCTTTCCTTGTATTAACTGAGCGTGTTGGTTGTTGGGTGTGGTCGAGAGTGGGTGTGCGAGTTATTTGTATATGTGTATGTGTAATATATGTAGTTTTGTAAAGTTGTATTTTGTATTTGTTTATTTTGTATTTGTGTTACAGGACCCCCTTGAAAATGAGGTGCTGCATCTCAAGGGGCTATCCTTCAATAAATTCTGTTCAATTTAAACTATGTGGTTGAAAGAGCGAGAAAAAGGAGAGCTCAGAGATGAAAACTTTTGCAACAATTGGCATTACTTCATATCATCGAGGATGAAAGAAGAATATAGCACTGCAGACAGAGGAGACAGGTAAACTAACTTTAACATTCTCTTAATCTTCATGACATCTTATTGCTGTATGTCATTAATTGTTTGTTTTAATTTATGTGGTTTTAATTTTTATTTCTTCTACTGTATAACTTTGTTCAGCACTTTGGTCAACTGTGTTTGTTTTTAAATGTCTATAAATAAAACTTGACTCGACTTGACATGTGAACAAAATATTTCGGGGGAAATACCTAGGGAAAGATACCCAACGTACCCAGGGGCTAATTAAAGGACCCAGAAACAATGTGTTAATTAGTGAGCTTTAGAGGTGCTAGTGGATGGATATTAGAGCCACTGGACATAGCCAGGATAACTGTTTCCCCATGTTTCCAGCTTTTATGCTAAGCTTAGCTAACTGGCTGCTGGCTATATTTATTGATCATGAGAGCAGTATCAACTTCTCATCTATTTCTCTGCCAGAAAATGAATAAGCGTATTTCCCAAAAATATTTCTTCAACATTTTTTGTTGTACTAATTTTCATTTACTATTATTTATGATAATTAATAGTGTTGTTGTCATCTTGCAAAAGAAAGTAAATTGTGCAACTGTAAAATGCCTGCCTCTGTATATTTTATAATACTAATAAACACATTTGCCACAACATACTTTCTTCATGATTATGTGTTTATGTAGCAGGAAAATCAGGCTATTTATATCCTCTTTACTCACAAACACCAGTATCAGCATAAGGGTGGTCTTTTAGTATTTGGGGACATTTCATCCAGCAGCTTTTGGGAAGCATTTGTTCAGCTCTTTTGCTAAGGATGCTACAGTGACAGTGCAGACATGTTGGGGTTTTATATATATCGTGAGACCCAGGTGTGTGGTCATCATCGAATCGGACTGGTATGTCTTCAAAAAATCGCCATTTTAACGGCTCCCTCTTGGCACGTACACAATTTCCTGCCTTCTCTGTAGGCTACACCTCATTCCCCCTTCCTGCTGTCGTTTTCCCCACATCTTTCAAAGATGAGGTTGTGAGTCAGACAGGAGACCTTAATATATTGAATATTACTGTACCCTCCAGTCATTTATCTCTCTCTCACACAGTCATTTTCCTCTTTCCTTTCTTTAAGTCTTTCTCTCTAATACCCCCACCCCTCCTCACAGGAGGTGGATGCTCCAGACAGATGTTAAAGTGTTTGGTCTGGTCAGGCTTCACACGGCGCAGGGCCACCCGCGACTCCCCAATGAACTCATTATGTGTCAGCTTGTCTTCGTCACACACGGACACCCTGGGAGTGAGAGACAGAAGGGTGGGGTGGGGTAAAAACAAAATTAGAAATAGCGATAGACAAAGATGGAGAGAGGAAGAAGTATGAATATGAAAAAGAGACGCTTATTAATGAGGCAGATATTTAGGACATTTTACGTAGACAGATAGTGGTAGTGTGCTTTTGTATGTGTGTGTGTGAGGGACGGTGGTAGTCAAAGTACTTTACTTATTATGACTAATTTAATTAGGCCTAATGTTGTGGCCACATTGTAAGAGGGGAAGGACATTGTTATCATAAACCTGACCTGAATTAAACAGCACAAAGTCAGAAAAATCACCCACGTATAAATCTAGCATCTGTATACACACATTATACAAGTAATTACCATTTTCCCTCCCAGATGAATATAGTGTGAAAATGCATCATGCAACATTAGGTCAATCCATATTTATGAGTATGGCACATTTTAACACCTCCCATAACGTTACCTGAAATGTATAAGAGGGTGAGAGCAGCAGAGAAGAGTGAAGGAGTTGGATGTAGACAGCGTATGTGAAATCAAAATCCGCCGAGTGAGGCATAGAGTGACGTGGGTGAGAGGGAGAGATAAAAATGTAACATTTTATTTAAATCTGTGTGTGTCTGTGTGTGTGTGCGAGGAGTCATTTATGCATGCAAATGTGCACGTCTATAGGCAGAAGTGAAAAATCAGTATGCTACAGGTCAATCGGGTGTGAGTGCCTTTTTTCTGTGCTTACACGTGAATGAAAGACATGGAATGAGGAGAAGAAAACTAAGAAAGCAATCTGTCAGAGGAGAAATCCAGATAGGAACGTGCTGCCTCTTAATTCACAACCATGGGAATTAAATGTCGCAGTAACCTGCTGTACTGCAGAACCGTAGAGGGTATCTGGGGACACGAGATATGTGTTGGCATCCCCAGACGTAATTTATAGTCTAGAAGCTTATTAGCCAAAAGCAACCCTGAACCCTTCAGAAACAAATGGCAAAAAAAAAACACCGAATGAAAATGGAAGAAAGGAAACGACAGAAGGCAATAAAGGGAGATGAAGTCAGTGCAAGCTGAGATGTGAAAAGATTGAGCGATAGATAGATGAGTAAGGAACAGCTGTGATGAAAAGGGCTTGATTGATGTCATTATAATGTGAGATGGATGTAAGGCTGCAGTTACACATTATGAGGTAATATGCACATTTTACTGTCCTTATGACAGCTCACATTTCCTACTACATCAAAAAGACTACAAAATGTCAGTAAAGCATTGTGATAAATCTAATCCACATGCGCTGTCACTAAACTTAAATGTCCATGTCAGACATGTGACTAAAAATGTTCACTGATACTAGATGCAGCTCAAGAGTCAATCTTAAGGCTTTTCTGCTACTGCAGGTGGATAAAGTGATGGATATTATTAAAGTCATGAATAAATAATGACACCGTTTATGCTGGCTTTAATGGAAGATAATTTCTGCCGGGAAAAAAATAAAAAAGTTAGACAAAATGAAAAAACTTAAAACTATGAGATAATAAATCAAATTGTAATTGAAAAATTAAAAGTAAAATGTTGGAATTTCATAGTTTTGAGTTAGTACAACAGAATATTACCACGATTACGCATACTTCTTTTTATCATTGCTATCTTTTTCCTTAGAAAAATAATCAAGATTTCTGCCTAAGCATGAGTAGTTTGATTTGTAACTGAAATGAACTCCCATAGAGTTAACTCTGGTCCATACTGTGCAAGAGCTAATTGGCCAATAGCCTACAAATATTTTTGAATAAAATAAAACAACAAAAAGGATTGTAAATCATGACATCCCATAATCATAAGGCAATAGAGATACACAAGTGCTACCAATGAATTGTAGTGTATTGAACTAAATTGTAACTGTTCTTCTAAGATCTGTCAGGAAATACATTGCAGTTTGTCAGAAGCAGAAACTACAGAGCTGCAGGTTTTCCACTTTATAAAAAGTAAGAGTTGTGTCCTTTTTCAAAATGTGGCACATCTTGTGGTTTTGATGAGCACTGGTCAAATGAAGGTGCTGTCGGCTGAAAAATTGGAAAACCTCTTTTCTGTGGTAGATTTCTTGAAAATCATGAGTAAAATAAGTCCCTCACGATACAGAATGGACGTAGCCTAGCCTTTCACCTTTAAAACTACACTACAAGACAAAAGGCAAACTGTTTTAAAAAATGTAAAATGTAAAAAAAATGTAAATCCTGTAAAACTTTAAATATATTATTGTTTAAATATATCTATTAAATAACCAAGATTTACACTGTGGAACAAAAGTGACGAATTCCATCTCTGAATAAAATTACTTTCAAACAACGTCAACATGTTTGTATGTTCCTATGCCTCTGCTGAATTAACACAGTGTCGTAGGCCAGTTGTAGGACCAGTTTCTCTAATTTCCCCTGAGAGATCGACCGTTGATCCTATTTAAATCCCACTCCTACGTGTGCTGTGGCAAAGTTTTAGTCACAGACAGAGACAATTCTCAGCTTTTGTCACCTCTGGAGGGGGTCAATGAAATTAAAACACCCCGCGGTGTTTAGTCTGACCTCAATCTGTCACTGCAACACTGCAAGACGGAAAGAAAGACAATGAGAGAGGCATGAATCAGAAGGAGTGAGGGGGAATCTTTTCTGATCCTATTGGACAGGAGAGATGTGAGGACAGTGAGGAACGAAGGTGAGGCGACAGAGGAGAATCAAAGGATCAGCACAGATAGAGGGAGAGAGGCAACAACCTGAAACAGAGAAAGGATAAAGGTCTATAAACCAAGAGCAAAAGACTCAGTGATTGATGTAGATAAGAAACCCTTTACAAGCAAGAGGCAGCTTTCTGAACAGAGTGGCAGGAAGTGAAGGAGACAAAAATAGCAAGAAAGCCACTGAAACAAACATTTACCGGAGTGTTTTGCGGTACATGTCTTCCTCTGTTATTCCACAGTAGGTGAGCGTCTCGTTCCACACGGGGTTCAGCGTATTGCGAACAGTCTTGGTTTTCAGTTTATTGGCCTGCCCATCACAGCGGAGAATAGAGGAAAACAATCATGTTACTCAGAGCTTTTTCTCTCACCTGTAAACAGCAACAACCTCATCAGGAAAACAGGTTCTTACTGGCTACAAGGTTTTAGTGCAGATTTAAATGTGGACTCAAAACAAAGAACTGAAGGTCTTTTGTTGAAAAACGCAGGGACAAAACTATGTTAATAAAGTCAGACCTTGCAGGCTCCAGGCAGCAGGTGAAGCTTGACGTAAGGATCAGCTAAACCGTTGAAATCCATCGGCTTCAGACCCTAATAGAGACACAGACAGAGAGAGAGGATATGAGGGAGAGAAAGTGGTGGAGAACATTGTGCAAACTGCCAACACCGGTAATGAATTGTTAAACCATTACCTGACTGAGAGGTGAGAGGTTCATTTGCAAATTGAATCTGTGGCTTTTAATTTGACAGATAGTTTCAGTTGGCCAGCCACATAGTGCAGAGGCCATACTGCCCGTTAAAAATGATGTTAAAATTATGGATGAAAACTGAAATCCTCTGCTACACAATCATAAGAAGATGTAATAGCTAGAGGTTTAAAGGTATGCAGCTCTGTGAGGCTGTACTTGCACTGGGGTGCATTCAGATAAATGCTAACGTCAGCAGGCTAACATGCTCACAATGACAATGCCAACATGTTGATGTAGCAAGTATAATGTTGCCATGCATTCACTATCTTAATTTAACATGTTAGCACATTGGTAAAATTTGGTAATTAGCAATTAACACAACAGTTGTCTCATGGTGGCTCTATAGAAAAAGTCAGTACAAACTTTTATCCCAATCCATCCAATATTTGTTGAGTTGGACTGACTAACAGACATTGCAATGCCTAGAGCCACAACACTAGCATGGTTAACAACAAAGTTGTTTCTTTGGCTTATGAAAAATAACTGATCACCTTTTTGTGTCTCTGGCATAACGTACAAATATTACTGATTCAATTGAAAATAAAAAGTAGTTTTAGCTAGAATTGACATTCTGTTGCTACAAGACAAACTAAACCAGTGTTGGCTCTAGTGGAGTTTTCAGAGGACAGGGTTTTGCCCTACCTTTGCTCTCAGGACTGTGCAGCGTAAGGAGCTGGTGGCTCTCTCGTACAGTAGGTCAAACTCTAACGTCCCCAAGGAGGCTGGAAGACAGTGGATGAAAAGGGGCCAATTACTTTGGTAATTGCTTTTCAGCTGGTGATTTTATTAAAATGATGGCAGGAGGAAATACAAGTATGGACTATCAGGGAAAAAAAGATTGTCAGTTCCGCCGACAAAGTCAACGGTCTTCTACTTTTGTTTACCTCTGTATGAAGTCAAAGACTCATTGTTTCAAAGACTTTCTATGATCTACATTTGTTCTATGGAAGATCATAAAACTTGACAGGAGAAGCAACAGTACCTTAGCGAATGGTGTCAATTTTGATTTCTATGAAACTTTTTCTCCCAAATCCACATTTGTGTTAGATAATTTATTCTCTGGCTCAAGTAGCTGTAATAAAACCAGGTCAGTACTGTCAGGTGACTCACTGTTATCATCGCTGTCACAGCTGTCGATCTCGATGGAGGTGTCCATGCTGCTCATGGCTGACAGTAAGCCCCCTCCGCCCGCCACCCCTGGTAACAGCGGTGACAACAGGCTGCTGCTCCCTCCCCCACCGATGGCCCCACCACCTTGGCCCACACCGCCAGGGCTGAGGGCAGTGGGAGCAGCCACCTGATTGGGTGAGAGCGGCTCAGAAAAGGAGGAAGTGGGTGAGAGGCGTGGGAAGTAGGCAGAGATTTGACGGATGGGGCGGATGGGGCCCGGACATACATCGATGGCCATGTGCTCCTGGATGGAGATGGCTAAACTTTTTCCTTTTCGCACAGTCATAGAGCTACAGGCACAGAGACAGAGATGGATGGAAGAAAAGTTAAGTCATATCACTTTCAGCAATACAGCAACTAAAATTTTGGAACTCATTTAGCCGAAGCAAGAGCGATGACACTGATCCACAGATACGACCTCTGCTTTTGGAGGCTCACAAGGTGAGTTTAGTAAAATGGTTAGTGACAAATAAGGTTGTTTCCCTGTCTCTGGCCATCTCTGAGATATCAGCACACCTAATAGCAAGTTTCTCATTTGCCTTTTACTTGAAGAAGAAGAAGAACTTGAGACAGGAAGCATTTATCTGTAAACCTACTTCAACATAATTAGAACTCTTAAAAAGAAACACATTACTCATAAGATGACAAAAATACAGCAGAGGATGTGCACAAATTTGCATTTCAATTGAAAATCAAGCCTTGAGGGAGGAAAAGGGATAATGGACAATAGGGGTCTCCCCCGTATCCTAATCATGCCAGATGAAATTGCAGTATGTGTGAACCGCAGAGGCACGCGTGTTATTTAAAGTGCTTGACAATCATCCGTAGACAGACAGGTAATTACCGGTTGAAGGCTAAAATGCACTTCATTGTATTCGGATGGAGTCCTGATGATTATATAAAGTTGTGTTAGCAGGGAGTGGAGTTGACCACAAGGCTGATGTGTCTGCTTTCTTCCCGAAATAAAAAAGAGGGGGGTGGATTACAAATATCTCACAGCTTTTGTTTTCTAAAGACAGCAGACCTTGAGGGGGCGTTCTGTCCTCAATACTGAACAGATCCCCCCATGGACTACCTTCTGCTCTCTCTGCGTTAATCGATTGAAATTGAGATGTGAATATTTGCACTGTGAGTATTTGCACTTCTGCTGTGTTGTTGAACGTCTGTGAAGTTTAGAAATATCAAAATATCAGGAGAATCTCAGGATTCAGAAAGAGAGGTTTAAAGAAATAGGAGTAGTGGTGTTGACTTTATTCTGGTGACTGCAGGACCTGAAACTAACAAAACTATGTGTAAAATCAGGAATATGGCTTCTTTAAGGGTCCTTTTTGCAGTGAATTCAGCTCACCTGTGTGTGTGGGTTCAAAACAGAGTCATTTCAAACCCTTCAGTTATCAGGATAAAGTCAATATGACCAATGACGCAGTGGCATAAACTGGCTCTATAATTGTTGCCTCAGACTGTTGACCTTCAGCAGAATCACAGGCAGTGAGGGTCATTTGTCATGTATGCTCCAGTCTCTCTGCTGTGAGCACAACAGCGGGTGATACACAACACAGATCGTCCAGCTTTTCCTTGGCTGGACATGAAACAAACATCTAAAACACCCTGCTGTGTGCCAGCCTGCAAACTTCCGCAACTCGGCTGACTGAAAGGACGTGGACAAGTCCACTGGCTCTGGAATGGGAAGTGATGGATCATCTTGTCTCTGGAAAATCAGCAGCAGCTATTTTGGTGCCACTAATAACCACATATGCACAAATGAACTGACGTCTGAAGTGCTGAACAACTGGTCAGAGTTCATCATCGCTCAATTGAGTAGCATAGAGATAAACTCAGATTCCTGCCCTTCAGGACAATATGCTGTTTTTCAAATCTGAGCTGGATGAATGTAGAGAGAAGATAAACCAGTGCTTATCATTATTACTTTGTTTTATTGCTAGCCTGGCAAAGCAATAAAACAACAGTGAAGCCACCCACTCATGAAAATAATCTTAAATTAAGTGGATTGAAGACAGTAAGGAGAAGGTGAAAACAAGTTAATGAAACTCTCTGTGATGATCATAATGATTATGGCCAGAATTGATTAAAAGATGACTTAACTTGATCAAGTGGATAATAATGATTAATGTTCTCATAAGTAATATAATCCCTCAAAGCATACACACACACACACACAACAATACATTTGCACATGCATGCCAGCAACGAAGCTGCTAATACACTTTCTGTCAGATCATTAATCCATCTCTCCGCACGTAAACACACACACACACACACACACACACACACACACACACACACGCTACATGCAGCCGTTGGAGGCTTGTGAGCAAGTGTTTGTTGATATAATGCACACAGTCAGTCGCCTCCCAGTCCCGGCAGATGTGGCCCTAAGCTGGAGCAGCCCGAGCACCAGCAGCACACGTACAGCCAGGAGGACTGCTGGCTCGCAGCTCGCAGGAAAGCAGAAGCTCACGGGGAGCTCATGATTGATCGCTTTCATGCTGCCAGCTGGAATCTCTCTCTCATCTTCTCTTTTCATCATCATCTTGTTGCGCAGAAGTGTGGTAAAGCACCCTCACAATGAAAAGGTGCAGATTTCACAGATTTTTTTGGTGCCAGATCTAGTTTAAATACATGACTCTTGGCAAAGGAGCACATGGCCAAACAACTTTACATAATTCCTATAAGCCGCAAGACAGTGGCCCAAGTTGTCCACAGTAGCTACATACACTTAGCCCTGTGGCTTTTAGTTATGCAACCACATACAGTACAGCATACCATGCCACCTTGTACATATGTGTGAGGTTACATAGGTTTCCAATTGTGAGAGGGAGGAACGAAGCTGCCATCAGTCAGTGTACAGGAATATCTTTGTTCAACATGCGACCACCCCTCCTCCTCTTTCAGCTCCTTCACTTTAAATTAGAGTCACATCGCAGCACGGGCGCTCTCTTTCTTAACCCCCCTCCTCTACATTCCCATCTCCATCTCTTCTCTTCTTCTCGCCTCTTTATCTCTGTCATTATCTCTCTGTCAGTCTTTCCCAGACACCATTATTCCACCTGTAGGTATGTGAGGATGTCTCTCTCCCTCTCTCTTGGTTGGATTTCTTCTTCCCTTGTGTCCTACATACAATGGGCCCCTGCGGCAGGCTCTGTTCACCTTTAAATAACAAGCTTCTGGCTGACAGGCAGATGGTACAATACAGTGGTGCACACTGTAGTTACTCATTAGAGCTTGACAATCGACACATCATTTGTTACCTAACCACTGTGACAGCGAGCACTTGTCAATTAGAGCCAAGTTATTTTCAAGCAGCTAGGGATGAGTGAACTTCAGTGTATGTGTGTGACAGTGTGTGAGCCTCACGTGTCTATGTGTGTCGGTAAGTGTGAAAGAAAAGTGAAGGAGCGGGTAGAAAACAGACTGCCACATGTTGCACCTGCCCTCCGTGTGAGGATGATGCAGAATAAATGTGCCCATCTCTCAGTCTGGCTTCTCCTGCATCAGTTTGTATACTGCCATGCATGAGGTTACAAAACAAAACAACACATACAGGAACCAAACACTCTGGTAAAGGGAAGATATAATGATGGTGATAGAGCGAGAAGGAAGGATAAAACATTTAAAACATTTTAAAAGAAGAGGTGAGAAACATTAAGGTGTATTTCATGAGGGAAATGAGGGTAAACAATACATTTAAATCACAAATGAACTGTCTGCAATTCAGAATAAACAAATAAAGACGTTGACTTACCTCAGTGATCGTGCAAGTGTGAAACTCCTCATAAAAAAAGAGGGGATTCCAGTGCAGAGAGGAGAGGGAGACTAACTAACAGGTGGCGAAGAGAGGAGCAGAAACTCGAGAGAGAGAGAGGGGAGAGAGAAAGAGAGACAGAGAGAGGGAGAGGGGGACTGAGTGAGCCCTACGTGTATCATTAAAAATTAAATGCATGAATAGTTCAAGTTGAGATGAAAACGAGGAGCAGAGGGGAGAGAGGAGAGCGGCATGCTGGAGAAGCAAGATGTGGAGGAGGATGGAGGGAGTCAAGAGGAAGAGAGAGAGGCAGTGGGGAGTTCTTCCTTGACATTCTGCTGTGCATGTGACTGCTTTGCCTGACTCCCGCCCAGATCCCCCCACCATCACCCCCACACACAAATACACACACACTCACTCGCAAACATTTTTAGTTTGCACAATTCTTCCCAAATTGTGAGTACAGAGTACCAGTACAGTACATATAAATACATGTAGGCACAAGAAAACAAGATGTGCAGTTCAACATGATCAATGGAATCAGTTCAACTAATACACTGGCTGTTTGTACCTGACTTCATTCACTACAAATACATAACACAACAGCAGTAGCTAATATGGTTATAATGGTGTGACTGAGTAGAAATGCTAAAAATTCAGGAACAAAAACTAAAAGTAACGCAAAAATGTTTTTACACTTGGCCAAGGTGGAACAGTTTGGTCATTGTTAAACTCCAAAGTGTGATTGGAAACTGACTTAAAGAATAAATCATGACATTCAAAATGTAATGACTTAAATGTCCACTGAGAGACAAAAAATGGCGGCAAACATCAGATCTGTGTGGACCGATGAGCAGACTGTAACCTCCCTCTAAATAACACACGAAACAAACAAATGCCATATTTCTATGTGTTTTCTAAACGATGTCTCACCATTTGACTCTTATAATTACATCTTACTGGAGCATTAGTGCCACCTATTGATTATCTCGATAAACCAACTTCCAATACTGTATATTCATCACAGCAGTAGATGGAAAAGCACATTTTCCTTTTCTGAGAATTTGGATGGCTTATGTGGCCAGTTTATGGGGACTAAAAACTGTACTCACCTGCTGTCAGGCAACTGGCGCTATAGCTGGACAGGCTGCAAAAAGGTGATGAGTGGATGAATAACCTGTTCCACCCCATAACTCCACATTATTATGGAATTGTAATTGCATATTGGACCAACCCGCTGTGCTCAATTTACGTCCAATGACAACATTAAGTACCACTACAGGTAGTAATGTTTCTCGTATACTATACTTGGGTAAGGTAAACAGACATTAGTGAAGGAGATTCTTCACTAATGTCCTACATGTCCTAATGTCCTTCATTCTTGTGTAGGACAGACACCCTGTTTTTACATTTGTCCTTAATGTACAGATTAAACAAACAAGATACAATCTGTTAATAAGACAGAATTCCTTCAATTTTGGACAGACCCAGGTTAGCTGTATCCCCCTGCAAATATACAGACATGAGAGTGGCATCAACCTTCTCATGAAAGAAAGCAAATAAGCAACCATTCCTTAACCATGTTACATAACAAACTGTAGCCCTAGGCTTCACCAAAACTGTGAAAAGTCTTAACCCTAAAATCCAAAGGTTTATCTTGTGCGAACATGGTTTGTTTCTCCAAATGAGAGATGAGTCTTCTCTTATTGAATGCAGGTTTTGTATTTATTTCAAGGATAATTCCAAACTAATACTCTGTGTCTCTGTGACACACACACACACACACACACACACACACACACACACACACACACACACACACACACACACACACACACACACACAGTCTCTACAGTCTCTACAGTCTCAGTTCCTCTATATAATTAAGCTAATGGTTCTTGAGTCAGTGATAGACAAGGGGAAACATACTATTTCCCCCTTGCGTCTATTGAAGGGACAAAATTGGTGTTCTCTCTGTGTCACGGTCTCTTTTTATCTGACTTATATGTCTCTCTCTCTCTCTCTTGCTATTGCTTCTTTCTATCAGTTTCAAGTCCACACAGTCTCTCAAACTCTAGGTCTATCAAAGAGAGGAGCAGGGAAACTGTCACACAGCACAGGCTGTTGAATAGACTTACTGGTGTTTTTTTTGGTTTAATCTTTAATAATTGCATGATGTCCCTATGTCTCTGTCCTTTCTTATCTCATGCCCCCTCTCCAGGTCTCTCTGTCTCTCTTGTTCACACACACACACACACACACACACACACACACACACACACAAACACACACCATACACACACACACACACACACACACACACACACAAACACACGCACACACCCTCATGCTCATGTATGTGTTGGTTCCATTGAAATGATGCCATGGCACAGACATGCATGAATGCATTAACACGGCAATATAACTAACACAAGCCTCCAGATAAAGATGACTCCCACTCTTTCATGCAAACAGCTCATGCCACACACATTTACAGAACACACACACACATACACACACACACACACACACAAACACTGCAATTGAGAGCCACTGCTCTGCCAACTCCGTCAAAAGACCCCAATCCCTGTATCAATTTTTTTCAGCTTTATTCCACTTCCCTTCCTCTTCCCCCCTCCTCTTCTTGAAAATCTCCTCATTATAAATGCATAGTCGTTATGTGCTCTCTCCACACCAATTATGTCAAGGATGGGTGCTAGTGCTTTAATAAAAAAAATGGCTGACCAAGTCCACAATGGCTCTGACAAGAACAAATGACATCAGCAAATACATTGCACTCAAACAAACACTGACAGGAATGGTTTCTCAAACCAATTATAAAATGGAAGTCACTTATATTGGACAACTAGACAATTTATGCAATGTGTTACAACAATAAATAAATGTTGCAATGTGATATGTTCTTACATATAAACAATTTTATACAGATTTCATTCATACTTATACCTTATTATACTATTTGTTTTGTATGGGAGGGTTAAGGACCCTGAATATGGTCCCATTATTTAAAGGATTTTTTTAAATAAAATAAATTACACACAATAATCAACATTGAAATACAATTACATAATACAATTGTGCCAGCAGCCGACTCAATTTCAACTGCATTCCTTTGGCAAGACCGTACAAACATACAGTAAGAAACTACAAAAACACTAACATAAACATTAACATCATGCATAAATCATGCTGAGCAACATGAAGCAGCCGGACAACATAGATGAAATATTTTAACAAAAACATCCACTATTTGGAGTGGCCATGCAAAGCTGCATGAAACAACAGAACAATAAATACTGTTAATATTAGCCAAACTGCCCCACAAAGCCAAGCACAGGAACTACATATTTAGTTGAGTGCCGTCACAGTAGTTTGGCTAGCTGGTGAGATAGCTTTAGCCGAAGCTGTATATACCCAGTTTTTTTTTTTTTCACCATCATCTTAGTAATTGAGTTGATTACCATGACATTAGTTAAATCTTAAATCATAATGGAGAAAAAAATAAGCAGATAAACTTGCTAAAAGCTAAATTAGCCTGGCTTAGCAGGGTAGCAGGGTATACCCTCTGACACTAAAAGAATTTGTGTGATTTAATGTGTTCAGACTGAATTTGAATGACGTAGTTACATGTTAAAGTTTATTAAGTGTGGGGTATAATCGTTACAATGACTAAACTAGCTCATGAGTTCCAATAAACAAGAAAGCTGAAGATTTTTTTGTAGTTTTCCATGTGCCATTTAGATTGTGCAAAGCGTGAGTGCAGTATCTACATTTACATCTACATTTTACTCTAAGTAAGGACTATGACAATGATTAATAGTCAGCAAAAAAAGGATGTTATGTCTCTGTTTTTTTTAGTCACTGCTCTCTGGCTTTGTTTGCAAGGCAGCAGACACAGGCACCATTAATCAATAAAATGTAGATAAAGTAAAATGTTAAAAAACTATAGGCTATTAAACACATAAGCCATTCAGCACAAAGTCAAAAGACACACTGTAAAAATATTAAAATCACATTGTCAGTAAAATACTAATAAATATGGCAATATCATGTCATCTGACACGGTACAATTTAGCAGCAAGTTAGCAAAATAATAGCTGTTTTTTATTCAACTTCAACTTAGCGTGAAGGTGTTCTTATTTTTTATTTCCAGCAGCAGTGGTAGTATACATTTATGTATGTAGATTTATGTATATGTGTGCTACATACACAAAATATAGGTATAAAATTAACTTGTGTAAAAGCAGACATAATCATGTATAACAAAATGCAAAATGACAGGACAGGATATTTTACAGAGCATGTGATTCCTTTTTAATGGAAGTAAAATTCTGTTTTCTCTCGACTCTTAGCCATGTGTCTCCAAGGTCCTCATGTACCGGAAAGAAAAGCACTGCGCTGCACTGCTTCTTCAGTACTACCACTCATTGATATGAGTTCCCCTAATATATTGCATGACTCACAGGCCTATAAACGTGGGAAATGGAAATGCTAGCACTCCTTTATGTTAGAAATGAAAAGGGAAGAGCCTGATAACAACACTGAATAAAGAAATACAGCAGCTTTTGAGATGCCAGGAGTGCAAGAGAACAGAGAGCAACAGATTCACTAGCAAGGACTACACCATCAACAGATGTGTGTGATTTATTGATGAAACAGAAGATTATGTGTGAGACGGATTTGCTGTACAGCTTTGTTTTGCTACTGTGTTTCAGGGAAGCTTTGGTGGGAAATCTGCAGTAGCACCTGGACACGACGGACCCCCTCATAACCCAATGGAGAAGAGGAAGGAGCTAAGGAAACAAGATAAAAGGTGGGGGGCAGGTAGTTATAATAGGAGAGGAAACTGCATTAATAACAAGTATTAAAGTTCTAAAACAGGTAGTCTGTGTTCATGCATTTTATTTATTTTCAGAATAATTAATAATTAAGCCTCACAAAAGTGGGTTGCTGACATTTCCCTAAAAATAGTAGAGGGAGAATGTCAGCAGCAAGTGATTAAAACCATTCAACCAAACACTGCACACAATTTGTATCACTTGAGACGATCTAGTCAACATGTAAGTAGATGAAGGATTAACACCAGACAATTCACAATGAAGTCCTGACTATCTAAAGACTATCTTTGCATGGGGTTATTCATTTCATCTAATGACTGGATAATCCATAAAGATCCAAAGGTAGTGCACTATGGAGGGTGAAAAATATACACACGTTTATGATTACTTCATAATCAGAATGTGAAACAATAAATGGAAAGAGCACAATGTTTTAGCCTCAAGCATGTGCTTCTCTGAAATAAACATCGAAATGAGTTTCATATTATATTACTGCATATAGGATGTGCCTTTGCTCACTGTATATCATCCTGGGTGCTGTCCCAGTTGCCATTTCTATTTTTGCAACTCCCTTACAAAGCTTTACATCCAGACACATGAGAGCCTCTGACTAACAGAGACATTATTAGACGTCCACTCATGCAGGTGCAAATTGGTTCCGGTGCAGAGACAGGAACAAACATAAAACTCATCTTAAAGCTGTTTCACTTCAAGCTGTTTTTGAATGAGGAAAACATGCTGCGTGATGATAAACACACAGACACTGACGAGATGTTTGACGGCACAGTCACTCAGCGAGTGGCCTTGGTTGCCATATGGAGAGGAGCTGCTGGAACAGTCATGAAGGGCAGAGAACAACTTTACATGAGTGCATGACCGGCTGTGACGTGTGCAGATGAGTGTGCAGCAGCTTATGAACCCTGCAGCCTAATGTGCAGATCCACACAGCAGGCACGTTTGTGTGTCATTGTACTTACATTTGCTCATGATAAAGGGATGTGAATTGCATGTTTATGCATGTAGTGTGTGTGTCTCTGTGCGTGTGTAAAAAACTTTCTCAAGTGTTGCTCCAATCATGTAGTTGCCTAAAACTGTGCGGGGAATAGAGCAGACAGTTAATACAATCATGTACAGTAATATCTTGTGTGCAAAAAAGCCTCTCCTGTTTTTTTTAGGACTGATTAAATAAAGTGTTATATTGCAAAAAGGCAATGTAATGGAAATCTGTTGTATACACAAGACCCCAGGCTGTCACAGATAGCGTAGTCTTGTGGAAAAAGCAGGAATTAGCATAACTTCACCGGCTGTTTCAGCTCACTAATTTTCTTATTGAACTAAATGACGAAATTACTGAGGAGAGGAAGCAATTACTGATTATTGCCACTGGACAATGGCTCCTCACCTTCCCCAAATGACTGGAGTTCAAACCATTACGGTCAGATCTGAATTTAGATATATATCACCATAACTGTGTGTTTAATGTTTAACTTGGAGACCAGGCTTTGGAAGCATCACAATGTAAAGGAAATATAAACCATAATCATAATGACACTCTAAAAGAGAATTTAAAAAAAATTGGATGTATTTGTAAGAACAAACCTCTGGGTGGGCATTTCCCATGTTAGAGGTTGACTGATATTTGAGGGCCAGTATTGTTAGGAGGTGTGTCTACTTCTGTGGTTCGCTATAGACTGGCACCATGCCTTCAATTGCCGCATTTTAAGAGTTCTAATAATTGTAAGATTAAAGAAATTACAAATGATCACGTTCAAGAATATTTGATTTAAAATGTAAAGGTGTCTTGTTCAACAGTGTCAACACATCAGCGTAATGCAGTTACAAATGACAGAAAACCTTGCAGTGCTTGCATGAAAAAAGTGAAAACATTAAAAATGATTTATATAAAACAGTTTCAAAAAGGTAAGAACTGCTCAAAACACAGCAACATATTACAGTTTTTGCCCGTTGCTTGAACACTATAGACCCATGCTTAGACTAAAGTAACACAACTTTAAGCTTTTGTTACAATACCTCAAACACATGTACCCATTCCTTAAACAAAAGCGTTGCTTTGCACTCTAGTTGCAATTCTGCAACACACTTACTCCTTTTTGCAACACACTTGGTCCTGCATACTACACTCTATTTCATATATAAGACACTTTGTTCAAAAATGAAATCTCAGGGTGCCATATGGAAAACACATGTATCCAAAATACAAAACACATCGGGTAATTGCAACCACTCAAATTCACACCAGAAGGCACTTACTTGCAAAACTGAACACCAATCAGCCAGCTACAAAATGCCCTCAGTTTAGCCATTTCAAGAACCTTCATAGTATGGATGGAGGGAAAGCAAGAGGTAGAGGAAGAGGAAGAGGAAAAGGAGGAGGAGGAGGAGGACAAGGTCTAAGAGGCCATGCACGGACCCCTATTTCTGATGATATAAGAGCAACTTTGGTGGACCATGTCATCAACCATGGCCTGACTATGAGGGAAGCTGGGTAGAGAGTCCACCCACATCTAAGCCGCTTCACAGTGGCATGTAAGAACATTCGACTAGAAAACAGGTATTTCTTCACCTCTCACTCTTCTCAGATGGTATTTACAGCACTGTACTACAGTATATCACATTACCACATCATGTGTACAGGGTAGTGCAGGGTGCTAATGCTCCTTTTGCAGCCAAAGTGGTAGTTTTTGTGAAACACACCATGCATCGTTACTTACAGTATATTGAGATGTTTCAGTACAGTGGATGATACAATTTATACAGTAAAGTAATGTAAGAAAAAAGAAGCAAACCAATGACAATTTGTTGTTGTATTTCTCTAGAATTACTAGCAGACCTTCTGGGGGAGCACGGCAACAGACGATGGGATCTATGAGCCCACATATGCACAATTGCCATGACTTTCTGTGTTTACAGTATAGTATTTTTTGTATTATTTTATATATATATTTTTTTTGCTTTATCTGAATTCATGTTACTGTAATATACAGTGCTGCAATGTAAAATACTGAGTAGTCCTATTTGCTTTTTTGGTTGTCTGAAAATGTGCCTCCTGAAAATACGCCTTCTGAATAAACAGTGAAAATCAAAGACTGCAGTGTTTTATATAAAGTAGACTAGTGTGATGCCCCTGATCTGAAAGTGTATGCAAATGATCCAAGTAGGCTATGTGTCATTTTGTCATCCGAGTTAGATTTTGACAAAGGAATGTTAGGTTTTGATAGTAGAGTTTCAATTTGACACAGATGTGAAGGGTATGTTTTCCAGTGTTGTGTCATGTTTACTTGTGTGTAGAGTTTTGGCACAATGAGCAAAGTTTTGCAAAATGTGTTCAAGCAATGGGCAAAAACTGTAAACCTGTGAGAAGGGCTCATATATATATATATATATATATATATATATATATATATATATATATATATATATATATATATATATATATATATATATATATACACATTGTTGGTGGGCATAAATTATTTTTTTTAATCTAGATTAATCTTGAAATTAATCTAGATTAAAATGGCTCATTTGAATTCTGCCGAAGGCATTTAAAATATGTGTGCGAACGGGTTTCAAGCCAGGTTTCAAGCCAGGTGGCGCATTAGACCAGGGGCTCATCTCCTGTTTCCAAAATGCATCACAAACTGCTTGAGAAAGCTGTTGTACTATGATAATTGGTGATGAAAATAAATCATGTTCAATAAGATGTACTTGTGTGTAGCGTGTGATGTGCTTTGCATTTAGGTGGTAGGCTACTTGAGACTGGAAGAACTCCTACAGTAAACTATTTCCGCATTGCACAAGGTGCAAACAACCTTAGTCTTGTCGAATTTTCCATTGGGAAGCTTCTTAAAAGTAATTTTTTTCAGAAACAAACCTGGCGGGTTCAGAAATGTTCGTACCCAAAGTGCTGTCCAACAGCTGTCTGTGGACGTGTTGCTACAGTTAGTGTGAGTAAATACCGCACAATGCGTTTTTTAATCAACCGGCGTATCAATAACTAACCTGGCTAGTTGTAAACAAACAGCTGGCCGAGCGAGGTTGTAACTTTAACGCCATCAACTCGGGTGTGACGTCATTCCCAGCTCCGACCTCCGAGGTAAATGGAACGCAGCAACAGCTGCATCCATGTTAGCACGTCACATTTGATGTGGTAATTTCACAGTAGGCAAACACACAGGTTCGAAGACTTGTTCTTGCCCCCTACAGTGCAATTCGGCTAGGTATACATCTGCGCTAAAATATCAAGGTCATCATAACTTGCGTAGACCCAGCTCCCAACCCAACTTTGAGAATAGATTAACGGCGATATTTTTTTTTATCGCCCGATAAGAGTCTCACGTTAACGCAGCACGTTAACGCCGATAACTGCCCACCAGTAATATATATATATATATATATATATATATATATATATATATATATATATATATATATATATATATATATATACAAAATGTATTCAGCTAATTTCATTTCAGCTAATTTCATCCACAGCCTGGATTTTTTAAATCACAAATGGCCTCATGATGCATTTGATGTGGTGTCAGTGCCATGCTCTGTTCAAATCTAATTTAGTCGCTGTGGTAATAAAACCCTAGAAAATGAATATTTACACTAGTATTATATTGTATTTTGCACATCAGTCTTAATATTGATATATATCTTAAGTTTTTATTCCTGTAAATTCCTGTATCATTTAAGTCTGACACAGCTTTGCATACATTCGCTTACTAAATGCAAGCTGACAAGCTGTTATGTCAGCAGTGTTTAAATCTGTGGCTAAAGTGTAAAGTGCTGAAATGTTCCCTGAAAATAGGAGCATGGCATTGAGTTGCCTTCTTTTTTTTCTCACAAAAGTGCATACAGCCTCAGGTGATGTGCAGCCAGCCACATTCAAAACTGAATTCTATTAAAACTACATTGATATGCAAAAAGGCTTGAAAGGGCATTTGAAAATGAAGATTTCTTTAGTCTGATGGTTGGTATGCAGTTTTTACAAAGCCATTGTACAGTAGGAAGTGCTTGGGTATATAAGAAAAATGTGTTTAATTTAATATTTTGTACAAAAGTGGTTTGCTGTCGTAGCCAAACACCCTCTCAGGCTGAGGCAGTCAGTCCTTGAGGCTGTATCATTTCACAGGAAACTGAAAAGTGAAAATTGATTCAAGAATTGAGTTGAAATGTTCATGGCCAAACACAAGGTTTTATTAGCTTTTCAGCAGTGTGAAAAATACAGTCACAGCTAACCACATGTATGCTAATGACTGTAAATCACAGTGCCACCCACTGCAATCACATTGGTGACAATATGTTATCTGACCAATGTGCAATTTTTATCTGGACATTAAAAATAATTTATAACAAGGGACTTGAACAGATTTCTGTTTGAAACTCTAATCAGAGGGTGAGTTCTGATTAAATGATTTTATATGGATGTATGCATGCTAATTTTAAACTGTGTTGGTGACAGACATGCTGCAAAGTAACACACTCAAAACAAAGCCTCAATATAATTATGTAAAACTTGATTAATAAACATTTCCGAAATATTATTTTGACATGAGATGTTCAGCTTTTTCATAATTATTTCCCTGCTTTATTACATGACATAAGCTTGGGGCTGTAATCAGCAAGTCTGTTGAAGTGTTTGAAAGTGCAGTGTTAATGAATGAATTATGAGCGAGAGAAAGAAATGGAAAATAGAAGGAGAGGCTGAAGAAAGACAAAAAACGGGTAGGAACAGGAAAGAGAAAAAGAGGGAGAAAGGAAAAACACAGAGGGATGGGAAGAAGAAGAGACGGGCTGTCAGATAAACATTTCCGAGGCTGAGACTTTAAATTGTCTTTTTTATCTCCTGAAAGGCTGAATACGAGAATAAGAGAGGGCTTCACCAGAAAACAGTCAAATAATCAAATCATCTAGAAAATGCATCACTGAGGAGACTGAAGTCATTCCGGCTGTGTTGAGATATTGATTTTACATATCAGGGACACCTCCTTCACTCTCACAACACTTTTGAAATTCCCCAGGGATTCCGGATGTATTGGACAAAACATCAGAGTGCTGTGCCTCTGATGAGAAGAGACAAGTCATTATTGTGTTAGGTAGTTTACTTTGAAACATTTTACTTCATGAGGACAATAACACATGAATATTCCAAACAGCCATATAGAAAATACATTTCTCATAAACAACATTTGCCATCCCACCATTCGTTGAAAATGACACAAACACCTTTCATTTGCATTTCCACTTCATCCTCCATCTATTATTAACCAATTTAAGATGTTAAACAACAATTCAAGTGTCAAATTTAAGGTTGAGGAAACAGAACAAATGAGAAGATAGTAAGATAAAGCTACATACTAGCAAGCTTTCCGATCTGAATATCCCAATCCGAGGAGTAATGGCTCTTAAAATGCAGCTGAATTAGGTCTGTCAGATGACAGCTAAGTCAAGTGATGCCTGGAACATTAACTTCAAGAGTGACCTTTGATAATCCAGTTCTGCATAGCAAAGCTCACAGGGCATATTTCTGTACCAGACTGACATAGAGAGCTGTGTTCTAATAATTTAAGATTTATGTCAAAATTAGAAGAAAGGATCTGAGAAGTCCTTTGCTGGGTATGGGTGGGAATAGTTAAAAATTTTGGGAATACACTTATTTGCCTCATAGCAGAGTTGATACCATTCTCTCTCATCTTTCTGTTACTTATAAAACTACAACCAGCTGGCGTAGCTTAGCACAAAAAGTGTGTCGAGGGGTGGCAGTGAGTTGAAAAAATCTGAATGGACCAAAATGGTGTAGAGGTTTTTAGACGGCTAAGAAATTTAAATCAGATTATCCCTGTTTTCAGTCTTTATGGTGCTGAGCTAACGTTCTCCTGGCTGTAGCTTCATATTCAAGACCTCTCGGAAAGAAACCGAATAAGTGCATGTCTCAAAATTTCGAGTTTTTTCTATAAAGCTTATCGACCGTGAAATCAACCTGCAATCCCAGCAGCAGTAAAACTGAATATGTCCAAAGATTTACAAGGCAGATAACTAGTTTCATTGTTCTCACCACTGTGGGGTCAAGTTTGCAGTATAACCTGGAAGCTGAAGGGGAAACAGAGCACTGGTGACACATCCATGTCAGTCACACATACACACACACACACATAGAGTACAATTCTCCCTCAGACACCAGTTTTCTCAGCCCACATACGCACACAAATGCATGCACATGCACGCACACACGCTGACACCCCCATAAACAGTGGTAAATCTCCACCACGTACAGCCCCCAATTGAAATCCACCAGCCAGTTGCTAGGCAACACTGGAACTTGTAATAGCACTCGGGTATCATGGCCTGCCGCGGGGTGGGCTGGGGATGAGGGTATGGATGCGGGTGTCGGGTGAGGAGGTTGTGAGGGGTTTTTTTGAGAGGGAGTGTCTAGAATGACAAGGGTCACTCCAACTTGTGCTCTGATGGAGACATAGCTCCTCCTCCAGCCACCCGCCCATCTCTTAAACCGTCATGGGGCCCAACAGTCGACACTAATGTCATTCTGACAAGAATAATTTTACAAGAGGGGTTACAATGTTAGACAAGGGGCAGCACAGCAGGGAGAGATGACAAGATGTCTCCTACATTTCTTTTTCCAGCATGTCTTGACAGCAGGAGTAGGAGTAGGGATGTGTGCTGCAATACAACACACTTTTATAACCAAACTAGGGCTAATGATGAGTTCATTTTTCAGCTATAACAAGAAACACAGGCAAGCCACACATAGACCTAACAACAAAATAAAATTGAAACGAAAAAAGTATCTTATGAGAGTTATGATGCACTCAATCCTAAAGAAAATTAGCTGAAACAATTAGTCCACTGATCATTCAACAGGAAAAATTAATATCTTGTGCAGTCTGTTACATACTAATGAATTGGTCAATGTTTAAGGAAAGACCTGTAGATAAAAAAGACAGTGTGTAGTATCGTAGAGAAAGAAGAGAGCTGGATCTGGCTGTAAAACTACATCGTCAGTCTTCCTTTCAGGCAGTCGAGGTTGCCAACACATCACCCTAGCATCCCATGTGATATGGTCTTCCACTCCATCACTCATCCCTAAGAGGCACATGGGAGCAAGTTTGCCAGACTTAGTCAAGCTTACTATACCTTCTGCCTGTCGCCAAGCAGAACTAAACTAACCACCCCAGTGGAGAAGCAGCGCTGCACACTGCAGCTCAACTGTGCCAAAGGGGGCAATTTAAAAAAACATTAATCACATGAGGAGAAATGCCTCTGGCTTGATAATTAGCAGCGGCGAGCAGGGGATATCTTTGATGCTGTTTGGTTTGGCTGCAGTGCAACAGCATAATGGACATATAAATCGATAATCCGCACAGATTTTACAGTTGTCTAATGGTCTTGAGGGTAAACTGTGCGGTTTCTGTGTTGTTCTGCAAATTCATCCATAGGTGCAAATTCATACATAATTACATTGCTGTTTTCAAGCAGAAACAAAAACAGCAAAAATAAATCCAATGTATTTTATAAACGACAGAAAGAATAGTTTAATACTTTTGGAAACACACTCGTTTGCTTTCTTAAGAATTAGATGAGAAGACTGATACCTATCTGTTTGTTAAATTTAAAGCTTCAGCTAGCAGCTGGTAAACCCTCAAACTATAACATTTCTTTGCTACGCCTACGTTTTTGTACAGACTAAACAAAAGAGATAGCCAGGCTAGCTGTTTCCTGTGTCCAATCTTGCTATGCTAAGCTAAGCAAACGGTTGCTGGCGGTATCCATATATTTACCTGATTCATATGAGAGTGGTATCAATCTTTTTATCTAACTCTTGGCAAAAAAAGTATATTTCTGTCAAACCTTTTCTTTTATTTTGAGTGTTGTGGGCAGCTAATCAATATTGCTCTTTGGAACCTGGACTGAGTAGTCAACAGCCTTGATCTGTTTGACATTAGCCTATACTAACAAGTTTTCTCATCTTCTCTGGAGCACTAATACTCAAACACACATGCTACACACAATACACCACGCTCAGCTACAACAATAGTGATATAGTGACAACGTCTAAAATTGTAAGCACCACCACTGTCCGCCCTGGCATATCTGCACATGGACCATTTGTTTCACTTTCACCACTGTGTCTCTGCAGCTCGGCCCTCTGCCTTTATGGACTCTGACAACTCATGCGACAAACAGTCTCCAGGCTACCTCTCTCCTGATACCTCAGCTCCCCCACAATCTGCACTTTCTCTTTGATGATAATCATCTGGTAGAGAAGACTGACCATGTGCATCAGCCATGGGGAATCACTGTCTGGCATTAGGATCCACCAGCTGCCAGCGTCAATCATCAAGTCTGTTTCAAAGCCACAGTTATAGTGAAACCATGCCACCCTGTGGAGGGAAGATCCTAGAGCCATCTAAAGCAGGATCTCAGATCCAAAACATGATTTTAATGTGATGTAATGTCCCTGGGGGAGAATTCGCTTTTCGCTTTTCTCTCTTCACCTTCAGGTCAGAGCACTGGGTTGTATACAAAACAGCCGTGTCTCGCTCAAGGACATGTTAGCAGGATGGATGCTTACTGACACTAAAGCTTGGAGCCAAGTCTGCTGGTGGAACGATGGTCTTCACACTCACATCGCCATGCTGCTGCACGAACTGCAATCGAGATCTGTTGCTGAATGAAAGATGCAAAGATCACATCTGGATACCAGGTTAATAAAAAGCAGATGCTGTCTTTCTTTGCAGAGGGTGCAGTATGTGTGAAATTAGAGATGTAGTTTTCAGACAAATAAATCAGTGGTTCTGGTTTGAATACATGTTTTAACAGAACCTTTTTTAAAGCAACTTCTATATAATACATGACATATATATATATATATATATATATATATATTACATCGAGACTACAACGTACACCATTCATATTCCTTATTGAGTTGTGTTTGTCACGAAATTGAGGCAACTGATCCATCTACGTGTGAAGTCCTGTTCCTTCTGCACCATACTTATATACTTGTGGTTCTGTGAAATGACTAGACCTATTGGACAGTGGATTCATTGGTAACCAATAACTTCTTCAACCCTGACGTGAACCCACCTGAACGTGGGTCAATAAAAATTCTGGGCCTTATATTATGGAAATTGCTGAGGTAAATGGACATACTTACACATAAATGAATAAAACAAACTAAAAATAAAAGTGGTCAGCAACACTTATTGCTTAGTAGTTATGTCTATTCAAGCCAATTCAACGTTTGGGGTAACTCATTCACTTTCTTGTCCATTATTACACTCATTTATACCTCATCATGCCGATTCTAAAAATATGCATATCAAGGTCATAAAATTTTAAATATCTATGTATAGGGAAATGGGTTTAAAATACTGCCCAATATAAGCACAGACCTACGGATTCCCTTGGCAGCCATCTACTGAAATAGTTTTTTTAGTCCGTTTTCCCATGACAACAGGTTAATTTTCTCATGACCTTGAGATAATAAACAATAGTTTACAAACAATAGTTTAGGTCATTTTAGAAAAGATTTCATTTTTACTGGTTAGCTTGGTTGGTGGAGCACAGGACTTGAGTTCAATCTTTATTGAACACTCATTCTTTTGGTTAAATATTAAAAATATTTGAATGGAGGACCGCTTCTGGCTTCGATACAGAACAACCCAAAGACACCTCTAGAGATTGTATGTTCATTATTTAGACATCCAGAAGTCACCTTCAGGGGAGGCACAATGAAAGTGTTATTTCTACACATTGGGTTTACATTACTGTTGTATCTGAAGTGGATCTGATGTGATTTACAAAACTTATTCCATGTTAAGGTTTCAGAGGTTTTTTCCTGTTACCATTTTATAATGCTTTCCTTCTTTAAAAGTTTCTAAAAATGTTGTACTCTTGTTTCAAACACTAACTTAAATACTAACTGTTTAGAAAGTAATGGCAATGAGCCAGCAAGTTAAAAAAGTTTTAACTTTATTATTTATATTATTATACAATTATACTTACAGAGGGTTTATAATGCCCACATTACATTTCCAACAGGAAATTAACTGACACCCACCCAGACCACAGACCCTCAATGACAGCAAGGAAACATTCCCCAAAAAAGGAAGAAACCTCAGAAAGGTCCATTCAAAGAGGGATCCCCCTCCAGGACAATCAGCTAATTTGTGCCAAAAGTAGGCTGAACTTTTGTGTTACCCATTGCTTGATTTGCTGTACATGCAGATATTCAGATATTAGTGGGTAAGACAATACTATAGAGGGGGAAGTGACTGACCACAGAGTAAAGGTAAATACCCCCTGTCTGTCCTGCATCCTTTTATGCAGGACAGACATAAAGACAGACTATAGTTGCTGCATGATGTGCATGTTGATATTTCCAAGCAAACATCTTGTTTTGGATAGTCTAAATATAAGGCCAATGGATTATTGTACAGTAGCACAAGAAACACAGAGTTATTTTTTCGTCCATTTTCCATTTCTAGTAGTCATCTGCATCAACTGGCTGTACCCAAAAGTAGGCCTAAGGCACTGTGTCCAACTAAGAAATAGTCCAGCACCTAACCCCTTGTAAAACCAAGAATTTTTACACTGTTTTTGTGGTTTAAACAAATGAGATACAACAGGTTAATCTGTGAGCTTTGGAGAAGCTAGAAGGAAGATTTCTTTAACCTTTGGACTGTGCCAGACTAGTTATTTTTCCATTGCTTCCAGTCTTCATACAACTGTCTCCTGGCTCTAGCCACATATTTACCATACAGACGTATTCTGTGGTAATTTTGAAAAATAGGGTTTGAGTTAATTATTTCAAGTCCAAGATGAACATCCTCTGCTCTGTTGGATAAAATCATTGGATGAAAGATCTATATTTGAACTTTATTCAAGAAGCGATTGGATTAAGAAGTGTATTGATCTCACCTGGGTGTAGACGTGACAGTGCCAGTGGGGGAGTGTAGAGGAGGGACCTAGGCTGTGATCTGCCTGGATTATCCCGCCACGGGTTACACAGAGTTCAACATCTTGTCAGAAAGACAAGAGGGATAGATTTACTCACCCCTGATAAGAGGTGAGCATGAGAGACACACAGACAGACAGGATCTGGAACGGACTCTCAAATGTATCCTAAAGTTTGTCAACAAGGATGGCAAATATAAAGCCTAAGGATGCGCTACAGTTCAACTGAGAATCAACACTGTAGCTTTACCATTATTTCAGCTTCTTATTTAGTTTTCAGATCCAACAAGCTAAAACAATGCCAAGCCATTGAAAATTGCAGCACCTTAACCTATTCTAAAATGCATGTGAATTACAGCACATTAGATCAATTCTTCTCCTAACCTTAAATTAGGGGTTAATAATTCAGGTTATTAAGGTTCTTGATTGTCACATTAGTATGTGGTGCAGCTGTAAATGGTGAGTGCTTGGGAGCCAGTCAATGATTATCCTCGTTGCACAAAATATGTGCCATTTGTTTTGTCATGTGTCCATCTTGCCAGCTGCAAAGCAGGCTTCCAAAAGTGGTTTGCTGCTGCGTCTTTTTTTAGCCGCAGCGGTTTATCGGAGTCCAAACTGACCTGCCGCCCTGCCTGGGTTTGGAAAGTAGCGTGCAGTCAACTTTTCTGAATGACTGCTGGTGTTAGCTAGGCCGTTCTGAGCTGGGACTGCGGCACACAATTAACAAGTAGCCGAGAGTAAGCAGTGAGCGCTTCAGTTTGCAGCCCCGGTGTCAACATAACGCGTGTGACCGCTTGGTGGAGCTTGATTTCGGGAACGACGCTCTGCAATGAACCGGTGAGGGTGCAACTTGTGGAGGAAGGATTTTCTGCGTTGGTGCAACATGTTTTACTTAAACTACTCTCAAATCAAGCCAGAGAGAAACCTATAATGTTAAGCTGCTTTGTTTTTATGCTTGATCGATGTTTGGATTTATGGTTATGACAAAAATGTTACTTCTGGGGTATTCATTTGGAATATGTAAACATGCGTACATACATAGCTGGTTGCAGATACTGTCCATTATTACCCTTTCTCTCCATGATTGTATTTCACTACACATTTTTATTATTAGTCTTCATTTAAATATATAGGCTACTGGCAAAGTTTTAATTATGTTGAAGCCTTCCTTTCCACTGAGAGACCTTTCTAAAAATACTAATATACTGTGCTTCATTACAGTACCCACATCAAAGTGGCAGCACCAAACCAGGCTCCTGGGGGCCCGATTATCACACAGTGTTCTGTAATCCTATTATGAGCAATAGTGAAAGATAACATTAGTGGTGTTACTGGTGTTTTTTCAAATCAAAACAACAACAAAAAATGAAATGTGCAAAATTGAAATTACTGTAATTATAGTGAATGATATTGATCAGACCTTTAAAACAGAACTTTGATAATAGTCTCTTTGTGCCTTGTGTACCAGCGGATCTGCTACATTGGAGCACTATAAGGCAGCCATGTTGCTGAGTGGTGTTGGTGATGCTCTGGGATACAGGAACCAGCTGTGGGAGTACAATGAGTCGGGACCAGCCATTCACCAGGTCAGTGCACGACCAATACGGATAGAGCCAAGTTGGTCAGCGGTCCTAGACAGGGCCCCATTAAATTTAACAGAGAGAATGTATAAGAATTTGTCTTTTAATCCTTTTCTAGACCGTCTCCTGTGTACATTATCTAGTTCTATCCTTTCAGGAACTGAAGGAGCTTGGCGGTCTGAAGAACATCATGGCTGAACTCCCTGACTGGCCGGTGAGCGACGACACAGTTCTTCATCTGGCAACAGCTGAAGGGCTGGCAACTGGTGCGGTTAAAATGACATTGAACCCATTTTCTGTCTCTCCTTTGCTCATTTTGTTTCAAACAAGGAATTGATTAGATTGATCTGATAGTCAGAGCCGCGCTGATGAGGCCTCATCAGGACATACACACACCACACCCTCTGCCTCGTGAGCCCCCACTAAAGGTTAAATCTAATTTCCAGTCTTGCCTTGATTTGCTGCTCTATTACAGCTCTGCACAAGTGGAAGGAAAGTGGTAAAAATTCAACTTGACCTTTAGTGTGATAAGGCAAACAACCAGCCTTTTTAACCGACCCATTACATCTTTGAGAATGATTATATGAACAACGTCTGCAGTTTGAACAAGTTGTCTCCCTCATAGGGAAGACGGGGGAGGAGCTCTTGCACGAGGTGGCTGCTCGATATGTGGAGGGGATGAAAGACATGGACGGGAGGAAACCAGGGCCCTCAAGCATTCTGGGTGAGACAAAGTGATCATTTTAAAATCAGATTTATTGGTAGCGATGGCAGAGATCTTACTTACTCACATTTGCCCTTTTAGGAGTCTCCCAGCTAAAGCCTGGACATGAAGGGGGCTACAGAGTGCCCTATAACCCAGAGGGGACGGGCTGTGGTGCGGCCATGAGGTCCATGTGCATTGGCCTCAGGTAAGACAGTTATACTTAATAACTCAGTCTTGTCCTTATGCAATGTTCTGTCTTTTGCCTGAGCTCATTATGGGTTTGGTTATCATTTTTTTAAATTGTCATTGACCTTGCAGTGTTGCCCTCCCGAGCAGGTATCTTAATGACTCACTGAGGGATGAGTAGAGAAAAGGAAACATGTTACAAATTGATTTAAGTGGGGTTTTAGTTTTGATTGTGACACACCTGATGTTTACAGTAAACTGTAAGGTAATTTTTTTTATGTAGCTCATTTGTCAGTGCACTTTGTCAGTGCAGAGTCACCCCTCGCACTCAGACACATACGTAACATGAAAGAGTTTCTCTGAATCAGCTTGATATATAAATTTTCTTATCATGTTTTTAAAGTGATAAAGAGTTTCAAAGTTAAAAGTTGCTCACAGTATTTCAGTATCTCTGAAGTGTGAATTAATTTCCTCACTCTGGTTTGTAGGACCTACAAAAAGTATCTCAGTCTTATCTCAGAAAGAATTGAGGGAACAAATGATTTTTTTTTTATTGTAGATAAATCTTGGTGGTTTAGTCCGTAAAATGTAGAAAAGAAGACAACCAGCTAATCTTTAGGTTGGAGTAGCTGGAATCTGAGAGTGTGACATTTGTGCTGAAAACGTGATTTAAAGGATTCATTTAACAAAATGAATTATTAATTTTCTGTCAATCAGCTAATTGAGAAAGCCACAAATTGTTTCACATTTGGTTGTCAGGCAGGTTCTCTTCATCTTCATTTAGGATGATGATGCTCTTATCCAAATTAACTTATAATAAATGCAGCAGTGAAATACTTTCTTCACTAAGCAGAAAATAACAATTAATAATGGAGTTCCAGGTTTAAAATGTTACGTAGAGTCAATTAAGGAATTAAAAGAAGTAATTAGTGTAAACATAATTTGTATCCAAATGTGGTCCAGAATGCTCAAACATATTTCTTAGTTGTGTGATGAGGTTTATTGAGAAACATCAGCTAAATATCCTCCATAATAAATGCTGATAAGAACATTCATACTTGCCCAACCAGGTATCCACAGCCCGCCCAGCTGTTGTCGTTGGTGGCGGTTGCAGTGGAGACAGGCAGGATGACCCATCCTCACCCCACCGGTTTCCTGGGAGCCGTAGCATCGGCACTTTTTACTTCATACGCCGTCCAGCGCAGGCCAATCACGACTTGGGGTCTAGGCCTTATAAACGAGGCCTGTCCAATAGCAAAGAGCTTTGTTCAAGGTCGAGGCTTCGCGGTGGAGGAGACGGAGAGAGACTGGGGCTACTTCTGTGACAAGTGGCAGTGGTATGAGCTGCTGAAATCAGGCTTTGTTGGGCTGTCATGTCTATTAACCTATTTCAGTCTCAAGGTTTATATGTGATGGCATGAGATTTGTACTAAAATGTCACTGGTTCAGTTCAGGTCAGCAGCGCTGAACTCATTTTTCTCATAAAGTATTGCTCCAACATCAGAGACATACACCAATATTACTTGCTTGTCTATATATATATATATATATATATATATATATATATATATATATATATATATACCGCTGACATAAACAGCTGTTTCCACCACATCTTTAGAGTAAATATGATATGATGACAGGATGTCTATTAACCTTCAAATGACTCATTATTTCTTTCACTTCTGGAGAATTTCATTACACTGGAGGATGGTGTGAATGTCAGGGAAATCTCTTACTGATGTCCACAGGTACCTGGACTTGAGGGGCATCTCTAACGGGGTGGGGCCCGTGATTTGGCCCTCCTCCTATGGCCCAGCTGAGAGAGACGAGGCCTACAAGAGCTTCAGCCTGTCGGGCTGGGCGGGACGCAGTGGCCATGACGCTCCAATGATAGCGTTGGACGCCCTGCTGGGGGCGAGTTCAGATTGGGAGGAGCTGATGAGCAGAGCGGGCTTCCATGGAGGTCAGAGATTCAAAAAAGAAAATGCCTTTTCCTTTGCTTTCTTGTATCTTGCCCTAAACTTAATCCCACCAAACCTTTACCAACTCTCAAACATCTCTAGCCTAAATGTAAGTATTTTTAACTGTATGCCTAAACTTCACCATCCCTAGAGTAATTCTTAAAGAGTCAGTTTTAGTATGTGGTGGACTTTAATCATTTATTTTTGCATTAATGCAAACATTCCTCTTCTCTTGTTTTAAACAGACTTTTCCCAGCTTCTATCTCATCTAAAGTCAGAAAACCTTTTGCTCAGACAAGCCATATGGCCTAAACGCTAATTGTTTTTCATCTGTCATTGTCTTGAGGACAGAAGCAGCTTTGTAGAGGCAGCACAAATGAGGTAGAAAGGAAACTTCTTTAGTCATTACCACAAAGGCTGGCAGTAACAAAACTCTGCTTTTGAACCCAGGGAATTTAATCCTATCAGATGGTCTGATTTGGTGCCATAGCTGTCCATGTCTTAAGTTTAATTTGCAAAGATTAATATGCCCTTCCATAGATATGGAGCAACATTAGCATTCATTTGGAATCGTGTTTCTGCCCCCCTGACACATGCAAGTCCAATAATCACTCTCTTTTAACTTTGTTTTTGGTCACCAGCAAATCCTGAGAAAAATATCTGGCTCTTTAACTGCTAAATGTGCCACTGTATTCATTACAAGCTTGTAGCTAACTGTCTGTCTGCAGTGTGGTGCTGGGCAGGGGAGAGTGAGAACAGTGAGACTGAAGCAAAACATTAACATTGCAGGCCAAAAAAATACAAAATTGATAAAAGCTCCATAGCTGAAAGGAGATGGGTGATAGTGGGTCATTGTGTATTACTACGAGCGACCCCATTCATGCTAAAAAGAACCTTTTGATATGTTGATATAACATTATTCACTATGGTTGTTTAAAACCCCGAAATTAATATTAACAGTAGAGTTCTGCGTCATCACAGCACTTATGCTGTTCTCCCTTTATCTTTTCTTCCTGCCAAGGCGACAGTGACAGCACAGCAGTGATTGCCTGCTGCTGCTGGGGTCTTCTGTACGGCACCCAGGGGGTCCCTGAAGGCAACTACTCCAACCTGGAGTACCGGGACCGACTGGAGCACAGTGCAGAGCAACTCTACGCCTTGTCACACTGAGGCCGCCACAGCCTGCTGCACTGACAGTGTCCAAGCATCTTGCACTGAGGCAATGTTCTCTGACAAATTGACATAGAGCGAGTTGGCATTAGTTAGTACATCGATCTAGAGTGCTGTTATCTTTTTCTATGTTCTCTCTGCTCATTCGTTAAGTGATTTGAATTGATGTGTATGAACTGGGCTATATAAACTTGCCTTGCTGTCACAAAGTGTGGTGTCACATTAGCCTGAAGGGAAAAGCAGTGTCCCACTAACCCACAGAGTCATCTGTCACAACAAGGACTGTGCGCCTCATGACATTGACAATGAGGCTGGTGTATAAAGAGGGCGCCACCTAGTGAACGTTTTAAATTATCATGCAGAGTTGCACCACTGAGTGGAACAAATTCAAGCTAATGAGAATGTGGAGAGAATACAAAAAGTCACCTAGGAGGTAATTACTTCATTTTGTCAGCCTGACATAATAGCAAATGCCTAGTAAGCTTCAAATTAAATGTGCTCTTGTTATTGTCTAATGAAAAATACACTTCTGTCTCATACTTATTTCCTGCAGGGCAGAACTGTAACTGCAATACTTTAGACAAGCACAATTAAATACAATAAATGAAACTAACAAAGCTTTGTAGTTGAGTTGAAAACTTTATTTTTTTGGTCATTGTTGTTTTAATATTTTTTTTGTCTTGTCCATTTTTTTATTAATTGTATTTCCTACAGGAGAGAAGAAGGGCAAAGGGGGGGTTTAACTACTGGATCGAGTTTAAAAAAAAGAAATGATTTGCTAAAAAACACCTCTTCAAATCCCTCCTTTCATGCTGTATTCATGAGAATCCTGAGACAGTCTGTTTCCCATGTGTGTCACGGTACTTAGAAAAACCCACAAGGCTAGAAACACATTATCTGCTGCTGTTTTTCACCCCTTCCCCTCTCCTCTCCGACTGGTCCGCCCAGCAAGGTGCCTCATGTCTCTGAAAACGGAAGAAGTTGGAGAGGAGAGCAGGATGTCAGCAGCAGGGGTCGGACACTGCTGCAGTCGTCTCCCACTTTCATCATTAGCATTAAAGGTCCTCCTTGCCTGGGGCTGACACCGAGGTTTGTACCGATGACGAACATTACAGCAGAAGAATAAGGTGCTTTGAGACTTCTTCTCTCCTCTGTATGATCCTGTCAGTTTTTTTATGGGTTGTGTTCAGTCTGGGCCTCACATCCAGCAGGCAGTGGGGATGTTGGGGCTCATTCCTGGGAACAGTTTGGGAGGAAGGGGGGGAAGGGGGCAGATGGGTTTAGTTTCCAGGTGGATGGAAGGAAGCAGGGTGTGTTTGTACCTGCATTGCTGTGGGAGGTAAACAAAAACAAAAACTATAAATGCTACATTTCAAACCACATAAGCTTTGAATCGTCTTAATTCGCTCGAAGGAAGGATTTTATTTTGCTTTATGTTTCATACCTTGTGGATGTCCTATGTAAAAGTGTTGGTGTGCTCCTTGCTGAGGTCCGTGCTGGGGGTGCTGGGGTACTGACCCAGGACCCTGCTGAGGGGGGTGGCTGCAACATCACTAACTGGGGCTGACCATGTGCCCCTGAATGGTGGGGGCCTGACATGGCTCCCTGTACGTGGGCCTGACAGGACAGGAAAGTGATAAATCAAGTTAAACTTGCAAAAAATCATCACATTTTCATGCAAAATGTGTGTCTTATTAAACTCATTTGCAGTGACGCATAAAAAGGAACCACACAACAGAAAACATATCAGCAATATGGTTCTATACCGGTGTTAGCTGTCCCAGGGGATATGTTTGTGGGATGCCCTGGTGGCTGTGGATGCTGTAGCCTTGAAGGGGGTAAGAGCCCTGTGGAGATGTGTGGCCCGGCTGCATGTTGGGTGGGGTGGGTGCTGACAAGGGACCTGAGTGGTACAAGGACTGGGGCTGTGGGCCTGACTGGGCATTCTGAAAGGAGAGATCACAATGTCAAACATTAAGAAATAATAAATGGATTACCTAATAATACCTGCATCCCAGAGGCTGGATCCCCTGAAGGACGTGGCCCACGAAAGTGAGTCCTTCAGAGGACTTGAAGGCTCCACTAAACCTTCTCCCCACATGAGGCAAAGTAGTGGTGTGTTTTTCCACTACTCCTATTGACTACATTACCAAGTTTATTACCCCAAAAGGTACAGTAAAACTGTTAACCAAGTGTAGCACCAGTTACAAATACCTGTAAAAATGGCTATTATGGACGTTACACTAGTTTGCCCCTGAATTGGGAAATGTCTTGGTATATTTTGGGAAATCCAAGCAGTCCTGTAAGGGGTATCTCACCTGTCCAGGACTAGGTGCGGCGTGCTGGGGAGGGGGCTGGTTGCCTGTCGGGGTACTGGAGGGCTGAGGCTGATGAACTGCACCCGTGTGGTGGGAGAAGGACTGTGGAGCTACACAGAAGAAGAGATCATCAGTATGAAGGTATGTCTTTATGCTGTTGTTTCACTATCAGTATTGTGGTAAAGCTCTTAATGAAAGTATGGCATTTAATAATAGTGATATGCTTCCTTTCAACAAATAATTAGCTGTCTGGCTTTCAAAGTTTGTAATGTCTCAAGTCTTTGTCTTCATCAGGCCATCTGAAGACCTTGTATTATAAAAAACTGGTAAAGTATGGGAGCAGTGTAAAATGTGAACGACATTCAGCTTGCACACAGACATTTTGTGTTTCACATCATTCAGCAGGTTTGGTTCCACCCACCATAGATTCCCTGCTGTGGTCCCTGAGGTCCATCTCCCTGTGAAGGGAACTGGGGGCCTCCTGGCGGTCCCAGAGCTTGCGGGTGGGGACCCCCACCTTGACCTATCATCCTGGCCCCACCCTGCAACATGGAGTACACCGGCTGGGGGGGGGAACGAATAAGCAAATTATATTATCTGTTTTATATGTAGAGGTAAATGTTCATCTCTGCTGTTTACATGATCAGAAACAGATAATCCCCTTACAAATTATCTTTATTTTAATGCTACTGAAAACATTGTGCTAACCAGTTGAAACCTGAATTATAAAAAGGAGTTAGAAGGTAGACGTCCTACCTGCCCAGGGTAGGGTGTCATGGCCTGGATGACCTGCTGCTGGCTGTACTGCTGTGGGTTGTACTGAAGGTAGGACTGAGGGTAGGGGGAGGCTACCAGTGGGGCCCCAGCTGCTGACGCTGCAGCTTGCATCATGGGGGGTGCTGAAGTACCATGGTCAGAGCGCTGAGCCACTACTGAGCCAGGTGGAGGCAAAAGAGAGAGGAGACGCGGAGGGACAAACATTACACATCAACCGTGCAGATACAGTGAGATGTTTTTTAATTTAAAAATTGATGTCACTGCACTCTCTGTACAGAAACAGAGATAACGGCACAATTTACGGTTCAACTGAAATGCTCTAGAGTCAGCATCCTGTTCACTCAAGTGGATTTCATGCTCTTGACAAGAGTTGACAGGACGTTTATTTTAGAAGCACTAAAATGGAAACAACAAATTAAAACCACAGACTTACAGGACTAGAGAGAAAAGCTGCATTTACCTTTGGTCCTGGGGTATTTTCCCTGGCTGACTGTGGACATGGTGTACTGGAACATTGGTGGGGGCTGAAAAAGAGAAACGGTCAATAGTCAACACAAAAAAAAACTGCTTTATCTGCATTGTGAGGAATAATTTGAAGCTGAAGCTCTTTGTCAGTCAAAATACAACTGTTGCCACATATTTCAAACAGTCATTTATCTTTTTAGTATTTTTTAAAGCAAAACTACAGCTCAGATGGTAATATTTATGGATTTTTTTATGAAAAAATCGTAGCCTTATGAATGTGTCACATTTAGCTCAAGAAAACTGTCATGGACAGTTTTATACTATCTGTGACTTTTAAAGACTAAATGGTCAATCGAGAAAATAATCAGTATATTCAGATTAATGGTTAATGGAAATAAATTGTTGTTGCCCTAATAACTTCATTACAAAAGTGGATATGGTGATATCAGTCATTTGAATTAAACTCTAAAGTAGCTGGTCAGTCAAGCTGCTGTACTACATTTGTGTTTAGATTTTCCATGAAATGAAAATAACAGTAAATATAAATTTGCTTCTAAAATCATGGATCCAAATACTAACGGGCCTGGTATGAAAAATTAGTTAGGTTCATCATGTGGTGTTACATGCCAACAATTTGTACCAAGGTGTAAATGTCTTTGGTAAGACACAGCTGCACATACAAACTTTTTTTCTGACTCATGTACCTGCACAGAGTGGATCTGTGATACATAGGAGAGGTAGGGAGTGTTGTAGAGTTGTCCCTGTGCACCTGGGTGTTGAAGGACCACTGGGCTTGGAGGAGTTGGCCGAGGTGGGGTGGGCGCAGTGTTAGGCTTCGTCTGCACAATAATACAACCAGAGGAAAATAAATATGCATGCCACCCTCATAACCCACAGGGGGTTTCAACACATTGTTTCTCGTGCTATAGCACCATTTCCTACATATGTTACAATAAGCAATAATGAAATAAGACAGTGGCAACGGGTCATTCACTATAAATATAACTATAAAATATATGCTGATTTATATTTGAACCAAACAATTTCATCCTCGTTTATTCTTTTGTGTATAGTTTTTAACATCATGGGAAGAAATTAACTGCACTTTAATTAATTCCCTGTTGTAGCCAAGATAATAAATTGCCTTCACATTTCAAAAATTTATCTGGAATACTGGCTTACCATTGGCATTTGAGGTTTGACAGGGTTGAACTCTTTAGCATTGGGATTTAAGGTTGATTTCTTTACTTGTCTAGAGGATGTTGAAAAAAGAAACATTAACATATGAAAATCACGGCGACACAAGTCAGTTAAATATAAACTCTTTATGAGAAAATCTAAATCATTTTTGAAACTCACTCTGGCACGCCCTCTGGCCGCTCCGTTGTCTCAGACCTGGCATCCTCACTACCTGGGGTCCTGGCTGGCTGCGGGACGGCTGGTGAATGCCTGTCTGAAACGGGTGCTGTCGTGGGAGTTGTTGTGGCGCCGGGTGTAGTTGTGGTGTCCTTGGCGGTGTCTTCTGGGGCCGGTGACGGCTGAGGTTGGGAAGGATTAGAAGCTGGAAGCTGAGCTTTGGGCTCTGAAGCAGGGTGGGTGTCTGATAACAAGGGTTTGGCTGAGCTGGGTTGGACAGCATCGATGATGGCAGGAGGGGTTGCTGCTGCCGGGGAGCTGGGAGAACTAGAGCTGCCTCCACTCGCCTGGAGCTAAACAAAAGAGAGGAAGATGAGGATTGAGTTGATGTGAGAGAGGTAAATAAGAAGGAATGGAGGTGATGGCAAAATAGAAAAAAGGATGGAATGAAGATTTAGCAAAGAGATAAATGTAATTAAATGGAGAGTGACATATTCCACTAAAGGCACAGACCTTTTTCCTGCTTTTGATCTGGACACATTTCATATTACTGGAATTTTAACCTACCACATCTGAGCGGCCAATAGCCACTGGGTAAATATCCTTAAGCAGAGACTTGTCCAATAAAAATGGAGCTATAACAGATTTGCAGTTATACAACATTAAGTTTTAGTAAATACTTTCCTTTCCTTACAGAACCTTGAGTCAAAATGTTGAGACACGTCTGAACTTCACCTCTTCCACTTGGTGACCAGGAGGGAAAAAGTACTACAGTAAATAGTTACACACTGCAAACAACTGCACTATAGTAAGCAGAATGTATAATTCATTATACACTACGAGCCATTGCATTAGAAAGTGAGTATACTATCATTAGCATACTGTCCTGACCTTTACATCATCCTGTGAAGATTGAGTAAGCCAACAGGTATTTAATGTTATCTGAAATATGTTAATGGTCACAACCAAGTGAATAAGATGAGGAAGAGATTAAAAAAACAGAAGTCATCTAACATCAGAGATGTCCAAAGTCACAGTCTCTTGATTGGTCACAGATTTTCTCATTTCACACTTCATGGAAAGGAAACTGCACTCTTACCCTGAATTCCTTGCCAAATTTCCGCAGCTCTTCAATCTGCGACCTTTGACCTGAGGGAGCTGGTGGAGGAGAGAAGAAACCAAGGTTAATGTGAAAAGTGAAAATGGCAAACGCAGTGCATGTTATCAAAAACACAGGATATGCAATTAGGCACGTGTGTATTATATGTCCTCTGACTCGTGTCTAAATAAAAAACGTATTTCCAGCTGGTACCAATTTGAGGTCTTGTAATCACACCTTTAGTGCTCTTGCTTTCCTCTGTGCTGCTGGGGCTCTCTGCGGCTGAGCGTTCTTTCGCAGCTGCGCCAAGGATCTCATTCACTAAAGACGAGACACACGACAAATTAATTAGTTGTAGCGCTTCATTAGAATCCACCTTCAAAACTTGTCGCTCACTGCTATGAGGTGACTCGTTTCTCATTGAGGCAGATGAAGCTTGTGTCATTACAGAAAAAATGGTTTTGACTTTGATTTTAAACTCTTAACAATAAAGCAAAACGACAGATGAGACGATACCATCGACAGGGAAAAGTGGGGCGGGGCCAGACGTCTTCTGGGCAGGCAGGGAGACAGACGATGTGTCCAAATAAGGCATGTCCTGGCAAGAGCCTGATTTAGGAGAGCGAGTTGCTGGAAGGACAGAACAAGGAAAAATAAAGCTTAGGTTTTAGAGAGGATTATAATATATAATATAATATTATATAATAGAAAAGGAATTTGTAACAGCAGTTGACTGAATGTACCTGTGGACTGAGAGTTTGATGTGCGGACTGTTCTGCTCGATTGTGGAGGTCTTTGGGCTTTAGGCGATGTTCTGGCAGAGACTAAAACGCACAAAGCAAAATCTTTACAATCTGTCACAATTTGTAGTGCCTTAGCACAAGTGTTCCATCACAAGTTCACACACTTACCTCCATTTACAGGCCTGCCAGCGTCAGACAACGAGTGTGGGAGTGAGTGGGAATGAGAGACTGTGTGTCCGTGTGAGACAGGGGGGCTGGCTGGGGATGGGGCAGCGGAAGCAGAGGGTGGCGTGGGTGCTGGTCCTCCTGGAGAGCCCGGGCCTGGGCTTGGGCTTCCCTGGGGGTGGTGGGGAGCGTAGGCCCCACCTCGGCCTGACAGAGGGCTGCTTCTCTCTGAGGGGGAGGCTCCGGGCTGGGGCCCGGCTGCAGAGGGCAGCGGGGATCTTGGGGAAGAGGAGGATGGAGGGGTGGAGCGATAACCCGTGCTTAGACGATTGTGGGGTGAAGGCCCTCCAGGGCCTCTCTCAGCTCGCTCCCGGTTCATCTCTCTCTGGCGTTGAGGTAATGGAATGTACTTGCCTTCCCTGAAAGACAAAGATAATACACGTTACACATAGGTGACAGAAAAATCTACTAAGCTTCAAACTTCATTCTTTCACTTGGAAATGGCAGTGGAACGTCCATTTAAGCCTTGTGTAGACTACACGACAGCGGCTGTCACGATCAGAACCACTTTTGGTCAAGAAAACACGTGAAATGTGAAACAGTATATGAGCAAACCTACAGACAAAACAGCTGTTTGTTATAAAGATAGCAATTGTAAAGACAAAGAATATGGGTGAAAGAATGGATTTGCACATGCAGGTAGCAGGAATTGTCTGAGCTACAGAGAGAGCTAGAGGGGAGTAAAAATTGTTTTGCGCTGAAAAAGTAGCTGTCTGCTCTGCCAACTGCCTGCTCTCATTGGCTGGATGTAGATGTGGATGTCAAGTTGGCAGATTCTTCCAGATATTTGGCAGACTTCGACAATGTGTCAAAAATGTTTTGGGATGCCGTTTAGATGTGCCTATGATTAGTTCACACATAACAACTGGCAACCGTCGATCGTCTCCTGATTTACTCCTGATCACAGCCTGACGGTTACTGAGCTGTCGGAACTGCAAATCGGGCTAAAAATCGTGTAGTGTGAACTAGGCTTAAGTAGCTGTTCAGGACCTTTTGATCACATCAGCAGCAGGTGGAGCTTACCTACTTGAACTGATGGAATGATTTGATTGAAAGCTCCACAATCGTCACTAAGGGGACCTTAGAATGAGATTGTTTTGTAAACTGCGGTTTCCAAAGTCCAAAGAATGAACCTTCTCCTAGACATTTCCAGCTTATTGTTGTTCTTAATGTTTTCCTCACAGTTTAACCTTTACAACTACAAAAGGTTGTTAATGCAATACTGTTTAGAGGTTGGCTATCACAACTCAAATCAGTTGTTCGAACTGCACAACCATACAACAATTAAAGAAAATTGAAAATTGTAGCTAATCATGGTATTTATGGCATGTCAGTCTCTCTGTGACATTGACATGTCAAAAGTAAAAAAGCAGAGGTGTCAATAATACAAGTAATGACGGTTGAATTAAATTTATCTGCTTCAGTTTCAGAATCCTCATGTTTGGCATGCCGCCTCACTGTCATGGTTTATTGGGACGCTTGAACTAGGGCTGGACCAAAGAGTTATATCTCAGTACTGTTAGGCAGAAAACCGATCTAAAAAAAAAATATCCCTCCATGTTGTTAGACTGTGAATAGACTGCTGCATGCAGACGAAGAGGGAGGGCCGGGGCTGCACGATGAGGGGGAGAGAGGAGCCAACGCTGGCAGGACTTCATGGAAACATTAATTAACTCAACATCAAACTATATCGGTATAAACGGTATTGTCTAATTTTATATCTCTTTTGAAATTATATCAGTATACCTCATTATGCTGATATACCACCCAGCCCTTGAACTTGAACAGAAGAGAGCCATTGATATTAACAATGCCTGTGCTTTTCCTACAATGACATGTCGAAATGTCTGCTGTGACGACCTAAGGATCACATTGCTGTATTACAGTTGGATGTGTGTATATATATATATATATATATATATATACACTATATTAGACAAATTCCACTATCTAAATGCCCAAGAAACAAGCGGCCCCTCCCAACCTGTTGCTGGCTCCAGGGCTGTCTCGGCCCCTTTCGCGCTCTCTGTCACGGGGGCTCTCACGGCCCCTCTCACGATCGCCACCATCCCGCACCACAGCGCTGTACTTGTCCTCCTCGGTTTTGCACTCATCATTTTCCAGGCCGACTCGATGGCGATACTGGGGGCTAGACTCAATCTCACTGGCCAGGCGAGCAGCGCGTGCCTCCCTCTGCCGGAAGACCTCAGAGTTGCCCTTCTCCAGTGGCACACTGCAGGACAGCAGGAGAAAGGTGGGACAAAGAAATATGTTTTCCTGCTCTCTGATTTAAGTCGCATTGACTAGTGAGGTCAGCAGGAGTGGTACATTAAGAATGACCACCTGCCATTTAAGGACAATAATATTGTAAACAGATTCTCACCTTTTTTATTTGTAATTATACCAGAGATGCTGCCAAAAGTACAATATAAAAGATATATATGTAAAGTGTCACGGCATACAGTTCATTCTGACACCCTTTGATTGCCTGTTTTGATTATCACAATATAAAAAGCACCAACTTGGTCTCCTTGCAAAAACTTTTACAGTTTTTGTAATCTTAGTAACAATAATTTATCAAGAATTAGTAAAGGCAATGAATCTATGTGGAAACTTACGTATACATGGAGAGGCTGGAATCATATGTTGACGTGACTCCGTATTTCACTTCATTGTAACGGAACATCTCATTGGCATCCCAACCATTGGACTTGAGAAGAAAAAAACAAAACAAATAAAAAAGGGAGATTATTGGTGAGGAAAAATAATTGGTGCTTTATAATAATGCTTAATTAGCACAACAGTTTAAAAAAACAATTGATTTCTTGTGGCATATCAAACTACTGGTTTGAATGAATTTGGGTATGAATGATCAACCAAACAAGACTGTGTGTGTGTGTATGTGTATATATAAAATGTTATTTGGTGTTTCTGTGTGGGTTAAAGAGATAGTGCAACTCACAGCATCATTTTCCAGATCGTAACTCTCTCCATTGCTGTCTCCTCCCTCCCATCTCTGCAAAACCTTCTCCTTGTGATCTCCATTGATGCGACTGGAGCTGATGGCTGTGTCTGTGAAGGTGTCTAAAAGCAAAGAAAGAAAAGAAAAGAAAGCAACATTCTTAAAGTGTTACTTATGGCAAGAGTTTGTGCCCGCCTGCATTTGAGTCTCATTCAAACCATTAAGTTATGTAACATTATAATATCATTTGCCTACTTCTAACCATTCTGCAGAAAACGGGAGCCTGGACTTCAAATTAATTATTTTCTCTCCCATTTTCACAAAATCAAGAGGCAATTCAAACCAGCCAAACAAAGTCAGTTCAGAGACTTTACTCCTTGATATTCAAACTGTGCCCTTTGTCAAAATTTACAACACAAGGAAAACCAGTTACTATAACTCTAATGCTTAGTTTCACCCAAAGTGTTTGTACCTCTGGTGGCAAAGTTGAGGTCAACATCTCTGCAGATCATAGTCACCAGGTCTGAGGGGCTGAAGATCATGGTGTCAGTGATTTCCTCCCTCCGTGGTGGAGCTGATGTTGGGCCCTCCTCCTCCTTGCTGCGCTTGTGTACAGCGTCCACAGCCAACTCACACTAAGGACCAAACAATGGGATGGCAGCAGAAATTTGAGGACTGTGTGAACTCACAGACAATTTAAAAAGAGACACATTTTTCCTTGACATGAGTTTACCGTTATAGTGACAGCATTACTTATAGTGACAGTGCTTGATTAAATTGGCACAGGGAAGTAATGCCTTTGTGCTCAACATGAGCTTCTTACCCGAGAACTGAGAGTCTTGAATATGCCTTCAAATACACTGCCATTCTTCACTCTTATGTCACAGGTAGAACCCTGAGAGTGAGAAAGACTTTGTTAAGAACCTTGTTTCACCAGAAAAGTAAGTCAGAAACAAATTGCTACACCCAAAACTAGAACAGCATTTGCGGATTACACATATTTTGTACTCTGTGCAGCATGCCTCTTTAGAGACAAAAGTAATATATGCCAGTTTTTTCATGGTCAGATGGAACATGGATTTAACCTTCTTTCGGCTGCTGTAACCCTTCACTGCCTGTAACAGACACAACAGATCATGGAAGAAAGGGCAGCTTTTTCCAGCCATTCATTTTCTACAATGTATGCTATTCTATGAATGTATGTATTTGTACAGTGCTTTTCACAGCAAGTGCTTTAACAAAGCAGTATACAACATATAAGAAAGAAATCAAAGAAGATGAAGTGACCTCCAGAAGAACATCGTTAACAAGCTAAATGACTTACCACAACAGCTGTGAGGAAATGAAGCATTCTGGCATTGTTGTACACACCCTCGAACACCTGCAGATGGAAAAGGGTTTAAAGTATCCATCAAGAGACATTTCACTAAGACAAGACATAAAAACCCCATCACATAGTGATGTATTTAAGAGAACATGGTTTGATGCTAAAGAACGTCATTGTGATGTGCTTTAAACACACGTAAAATTAGGCAGTACATTACAAGGGCAAGAAAAAACTAAGATGAGTTGATTCTATACAGGAGACTCATGATGCAGAATGGTGAATCCACATTTGATTCATTTTCGTATGACTTTTGTGACTGTAAAACATCCTAATACATTTATATAAACTATGATCACTTGAGAAAACACACACAATGCTAATATATAATTTCAAATCTTCAATTAAGTATGTTATTAAACCATAAATAAGTAGCTAAAAAGGTGATGGGTTGGGACATTTCTTCAGTATCGCCCCATAATTTGTAACAATATGTTGTGTCAGGGTCAGTATACTCACAGGAGATGACTGGAATGACGGCTTTGCAGAAGTTCGATTCCTGTGAGAGACAACGCATTTAAAATGTCTTTGTCTGCTTAGAAGCCAAAGATGAATAACCAGTTAGCCAGTGAATAGCCAGTTAACTTTGCACATACACAGCATATGGCTAATTGAGAAGTGGACAAGCTTACATGGGATGCCTGAGGAGTTCCTAAATCAGCATTCCTACTGCACAAAACTTGTTCTCTAGAATCGCCCATTGTGAATATAGACTCTATTGATACTGTCAACCTTTATGGCTTTGAGCAAAAACAGTGGCATTTGAACATAGGCCTTTTTAAAAGAAAGTATGGTATCGTATTATTTTCAACCTTAAAGAAATCTTCAATATTGGTTAACATCAGCAAAAGCATGTTTGACTTTTACTGATCCCGTTTAAAAAGGTTTAATCTCTTCAAGAAATAAAAGGAAAAGGGACAGCTATATATTTTAAATCGTGTCAACATTTACACTTGAATTGAAAACGTGGATTAGAGCAAACTTTCATCTTCATACATGCAACAAAAGGTCTTGAGATCAATCTGGATCCAACCTCCATAAACAATGCTCACATAGGAGGTTATTGCTGCTAGTCATAAGCGGTTACAAAACAAAGACTGAGACAAGAGTTTAATAAACACACACTCCTCTCAGAGATTTACGCCACATATGACCTTGCGCTGTTCCCAAATATATTCAATATTAATTATACTATTTCTTTAACAGACTTTTCCTAGCTACAAAGACGTGTTGTCGTAAATGCATTATTTTTTAACAAAACATCAACGTCCGTTCTCTGACAGGCCAGATATACTTTGTAACGCCTGTATGCTAATTTGCTACTGTTTGCTTTCACCAAACTTGGACCCACGTCACTTTTTTGTCTTAGGTTCGATTTGAGGATTCTGATTGGCCCACAATCACTGTCAATCAAACACAAACTAATCTCATTGGCCTTGAGATAAGCTTCTATTTCCGAGACACACCCACAGCGTTTTAACCGGTAGGCCTCCGAGTCACAGGACAATCCCCGGACTGTGCTAACAGCATATCCCCAGCACGCTTACCTCCCGGACGGTGTCCTGTTCCCGCTGTTGATGCCACTGACTGGGGACGATATACCACCGGGGCCCGTGGTCCCGTTAGACGCTTTTCTCCCGCCTGAGCCGGGTTGCTGCTGTTGTTTCATCATCGCGAGGCGTAGACAGTAACTGTTGCAAAGTGTAAGCTAACTTATAATAAACACTGAAACCTGTCGACGTGAAGCGAACTATCTTTAGCGATATCGCCTGTCCCGAGGAGCGCAGAGCCGGTGTAACCTCACTAAGACCGGCTACTGGAGCTAATCTTGCTAATACCACTGACTTGTGGCCTAAAACGTAAAGGCAAAATACCTCACTATTTTAACTGAATGTAACATATAACTAAACAAATCCCCCCTAACTATCTACTTTCTAACCACAGCGGCTGTGTCAAAGCAAGCGACTAATAAAATTACACGCGTTTCCGTGTAATTACTTAGCAGCAGCTAGCTGAGTTAGCATTAGCTTTGATCCTCACTTCGCTTCCCTCCGGGATTCACTTTCTTCTCTCTGTCGCGTCGCCTTGACTCCGGCACCGCTGACCCTTCCGTTTAAAAAACAAGCTATCCGTGTTACTGTCAGTTGCCTCAGGAAGTTAAGATTGTTCAGGTTTCTTAATGAAAACCTGCTGCGGTCGGTCAACACCACCTCTCGGTAGGTTCACTTGACTCAATCCGCGCGCGGCTGACTGGAAACCGGCTGGAAGGGGAAGGGGGCGTTGGCGTGCGCGTGCGCCTTTGGCCTACTAGGAGCCGGAATGACGTGTGCGTTGAATCGATACTTACTGATTTTGTACTAAGGGAACTCTATGGTTATTAAAGACTTACTTTATACTTTTGTATGGAGAAACTGAACTCCCTATGTTAGAACATCAGTAGGCTATAATGAACTCCTATGGTGGCCACAACTTTCTTTATTTCTCTACCCTTTTTACACACAGTCTGTGCTCTGCCCTCAACAACTTGATAAAACAGTATTAAAGATCCAGGCTCAGTCTGGAATTTTATTCCCAAATATCTGTTCTCCAAGTTTGGAGGTCTTCTTACCTTGCAGCATGCCTACAATGTTGGAAAAAAACTTTTTAAAGCTATCAAATTTACAATTGCTACAATTGCTCCTTTCCTAAACAAAATGTACCCCCTCACAGATAGCCACTACATCTGAAACAATATGAGACATATTATACATTATTGTGCTACTTGTCTTGGTCACACCTGTTTCTCCTCTAACATGAGAAACAATAATCATGATATACCTGCTTTGTTCAAAAATAATATCTGTTAAATGTTTTTCGTTAATGGAATAACCTTACTTCAGAAGTGAGGATTACTTCAAATAAGGTTAACAAAGTGTCGTCTAAAATATTGCATCATTATTATCCCTCCAAGGTATTGCTACAAAGATATGACATTGATGTCAACTGTTCATTTTGTCAAATGGCTCAAGAAGACCTATATCATTTATCTTGCACATAATCTCCAAATGTATTATTCACTCTCAATTCTCCCTTTCCTATGAAAATGTATTGTTTAGCTTTTTTACTAATCCCTTCAAGCAAGGCAAATCATTTCTGAATTTGATTTTATTGATTGCAAAATTACATATTCATAAATAAATAAATCGATTTTTGAACAGGAAGCCAAACAGCAGGCTACATTACAACAATCACACTCTTAAAACAGAAAATCTATCAAAGAACCTGCATCTATTTACCAGTTTAACTATCTGTTTTACATTGTTCAGTGCCAATTTGGGATTGTTTTTATTTTTCTGTCAGCCTTAGGTTTGTCAATAAAAGCTTAACAAAATTATTTTGTACTGCCTCATATATGTTTTGTTATTTGTTACATTTATTTATTACTTGCAACAATAAATCTTTATTTCATAAAAAACTGGTCCAACAATAACACAAATTTTGTAACCAAACTGTTCAACAATAAGGCTCTTTTTAGCAGATTCTATTAAGATGTGTCTCAGTATGTTATTGGTAACGTAGACTGAATTCTGTCTTTGTTGGGAAATATAGTTTGGTTTTCACAACAATAGTAACAGAAAACAAAGATTCTTGTCTAATCAATCTTTTGATCATTCTCGGAAAGTAGTCTACCATGTCCACAAAGCCAAATTTTGTCAATTTAAACCATGAGGGCCATTTATAGGATACTGAGCATTACATTTAAAACATAGGCCCATCTGATTAAAAAAATAATAAATTAATTTGTGCTGTTTGTTTTATGTTTTTGTTTGAACCCCATGTCTTGTGTTTATATGTATTAGTGACTATTATTGTCCTTGTTCATTGTATTTGCTAATAAAGCTATATTAAAAATGATTTCGTACTGATGTATAAAATGATTGACGGTTTCTCCTGTACACGTGGCAGTCAACCCATCACACAAAACATCAATATTGTTTTGTTGACAGTATTACCTTGATATATGTACATTCCTTCTTCCACCTTTTCATGTGTAACGCTGCTGTTGCTTGCTTTAATTTTTCATCTCATTCATGAATTCATCAATAACCCAATGCCATGGAAAAACGACTTGATTTCTAGTGCAGCAACTTTGTCAGTGCGTCTATACACCCGTTATTACGACTATACGCTACAAACAGCATGGCGGCCTTCACAAAGAACGTTTGCGTTACATAGCAGGCGATTCCCAAGGGTTTCCTTTAATCTAACTCTCTTGTGCCAATAAACAGACCACCTTCGTCTTCTGTCGAAATTGTAAGTACCATTAATACTTGAGCTGATTTGTTAGTTGCAATGGACCCACACATTCGTACAAATATAGTATGTTCTTGTGTGATGAAGTCTAAATGTTTGTCTGATCCCAACTAAAATGAAGAGCTACCTCGCTAAAGAATGCTATGGTTCCTAGATTTGGTAGACCAACACCAGCCAATACCTACATAGTAGGTAACTTTATTGGTTGGTAGGTCAGTAGGTATTTGTAGTTTGGCCCAGATGATATTCTGGGTGCTCCTCCAATCTGGGTTTTAATATCAAATAAACACATCTTGAAGGCAGTTCTGCCCTAAATAATAGTGGCTACAGTCAACTAGAATTCGTGTAAACTACATTGGATTTTAATGAGGACACATTTTCATAAATTCTTAATTGAAAGAACATTTAATTTGAGAATGCAGACTGTAAGGTAGGTATTTTGTCAAGTAAAGGAGCACTCCAGCAATTTGGTATTACGCCTACAAGAGACAGATTTTAAAAAGTGTTAGATGTTGAGATTGATATCATGACTTTTAGTCCCTAGTATAAGTAACTTTTGTAACGCTTAGCCTACATTTCCCATAATGCATTAAGACCGCCCTTACCCACCTCTTCCAAAACCCCACACCTCCAGTTTGTTTCCTGTTAAAATGTTAACTTTCCAGCCCAAGCCGAGAAATAACCCTGATGACATCACCGGGGTTGAGTTTCATCATTAGTAAACTGAACTTTTTGTGTACATTTGGCCCCTGTAAACCTTTATCTGTCCTTCATATGTAGCGATTGATTCATTCCTGCTTGATTCGAGCCTGGGCAATCCATAGTTACTCATTCATTGTTTATTTTAACGGGGTACATTAGCAGCAGTACAGGAAGTAGTTTTACCTGTCAAGCCTAATGCGATAAGCCTGATACTTTTACTTTTGATGGAGTAATAGTCCATTGTAGTATCAAGTATTTAATTAAAGATTAAAGCAGATTTGGCCTCACTCTGCTGCCATGAAAAAAATCATCATGTCCACCTTTCTGACCATGTTACCGTCACTCTACAGGTGTGCATCTCACATGTTGACAAAGAAGCTTCCCCCCCTGCAGAGCTTCCTGCTACTGGGTTCCAGACATGCCAGTCACCTTGCCAGACAGCAGTATGATGTCATTGTCGTGGGTGGTGGTCATGCTGGGACCGAAGCGGCGGCAGCAGCAGCCAGAGTGGGAGCTGAGACACTCCTGGTCTCACAGAAAATCCACACCATCGGTGAGGGGAAGAGTTTATTGTAGAGGCCGTACAAAAAGCTGATTTTCCTCTTAGCACAGTCTGTCCATCTACATATGTTTTTTAAATATGTGGCTTTGTTCTTGTGATCAATTTGATTGAAAGCGCCTTTTCTTTCTAGGTGCCCTATCCTGTAACCCGTCTCTAGGAGGAGTAGGGAAGGGCCAGCTTGTGAAGGAGGTCGATGCCCTGGATGGGCTGTGTGGTCGAGCAGGAGACTGGGCCGGGATACATTTCTCGATTCTGAATCGGAGAAAGGGCCCCGCTGTGTGGGGCCCGAGGGCTCAGCTGGATCGCCAGCGCTACCGTGAATTTATTCAGGTATCCCCTCCACAGATGTAAAAGAAGGTTTCATTTTCTGCATTTATAACAGAATTTTTCCCTATGGATTAATTAAAAAATGTCACTGTCTGCCTGCTGTGTCTCATTCAGTCTGAGCTGGTGTCCACTCCCAGGCTGACGGTGTTGGAGGGCTCAGTTGAGGAGCTGCTGGTGACAGAAGCAAACCCAGAGGAGCCTGGACACCACAGAGTCACTGGGATACGTTTGGGTATGGACTGAAAGAGCTACCAGTGTAACCACTTTTATTTTGATTTACATTTCTGCATTCAGTTTTATTTATGTTTGACCATTCTTGTCAAAGTTTTAGTATGAAATTCAGATACATTTTCATACTCTATTCTTTTTCTGTATTTTTTTCTCCATGACATCTTTTATGTATGTATGTTTATAAATTTCAGATTTTATTTTTTTTCTGACATCTTCTTAGCAGATGGAAGCCACCCGATCGCAGCCAGCTCTGTGATCCTCACTACTGGTACTTTCTTGTCCGGCTCCCTCTTCATGGGCCAAACCATGTCCCCCGGGGGTCGGATTGGAGATGCCCCGTCGAGTGCTGGGCTTTCCCAGACGCTGAAAGAGAGGCTGGGGCTAAGAATAGGCAGACTGAGGACTGGTACCCCTCCTAGGATTGTGAGGGATTCAGTGGACCTTTCCCTGGCTGACCTTCACCCTCCTGACGCTCATCCAACTCCTTTCAGCTTCCTGAACACACAAACACGCTGCAAGGTGAAGTTTATGTGAAGTACTCTTTGTTTAGTCCAATTTCTAACTTTGAGACCTACTTTGATTCACCAAAATTAATGAAATAAAGCCCAAAGTGATGTCTTGAAGTTGCTAAATGTGTCTTACCTACATTCAAAAGAGGTTTTTACATAACAGTTATATGAAATCAGGAAATCTTAACATTAGAGAAGCTAAAACCAACAAATTTTATGATGTAGGGTTAAGGGTAGGGGCGTGGTGGTTCAGTGGTTAGCACTGGCGCCTCACAGCAAGAAGGTTGTGGGTTCAAACCCTGGTTGCCCTGGCCTTTCTGTGTGGACTTTGCATGTTCTCCCCGTGTCTCTCCGGGTGCTCCGGCATCCACAGACATGCAGGCTAGGTTAATTGGTGTCTCAAAATTGCCCTTAGGAGTGTGAGTGGTTGTTTGTCTATGTGTGGCCCCGTGATGGACTGGCGACATGTCCAGGTTGTACCCTGCCTTTCGCCCAGTGTCAGCTGGGATAGGCTCCAGCGACCCTGTACGCAGGATAAGCGGTTGACGATGGATGGGGTTAAGGGTTAATCAAGAATTTATTTGACTGTTGTTCATCGCTAGTATTTATTTATTTAGAATTTAAATCATGTAGTAGGTCTTAAAAGTGCAAATGACTTCTACATTATATCATATAATTTAATCCTTTCTAAAAAATGAATTCTTTATTTTGAAATGAAACTCTTCTTAAGCCTGAAGAGCAGCTGCCTTGCTACCTGACCTATACCACTCCTGGGGTGGAGCGAGTGGTGAGGGAAAGTCTTCATCTCAACTGTCACATACAGCAAGACACCAAGGGTCCCAGGTACACACACACACAACGTAAAGGTTGTACACAGTGGCCCTCATTTATCAAAAGTGCCTACACCAAATTTCCAGCGTACACCTGGCTACACCCAAGACCACGGTGACTTTGAGATTTATCAATATGGACGTTGGCGTACGGCACGCTCAAATCCTACGCCAACTCAGGAGGAGGTGTACATGTACGCAAGTTTTGAGTTAGAGCCGAAATACGCAGAAATCATTTCCTAACAGCACAAAACGCACTGACAATCTAAAATACATGATATATTATGACCCACTGTAACAGAAACAACGTTTGAAACATTAATTTTGGTGTTTATATTCAAGCAAAACGGACTTTATACAGCCTATTGAGCAGTCAAAACATGCTTTAATTTGTATTTGGACTATTTTATCGTAGCTTTTGGTGCTTTTATTTGGGTTAGCTTTTAATAAAAATGTTAAAACAACGAAGAGCATAAGCGGATGGCTTGAAGCACTGAGACTGGCTGCTGAAATGGACACAGCCCCACGCCCTTTAGGTGAGGCTGGCACAGACATGTCGCGCACAAAGCCCTGCATTTATTATAAGACAAACTTTATATTATGACCGCACAGCGAGCATCGACACCCCCGCTAAAGGCCCCGCGTCCCCAGACTCTGGCATGCTGATCTCTGTTCATGTGTGAGTCCTGGGTCAGTGCGTAAAGCCCAGTCCCGGAGGCGATAGAGCAGCTTTTTATCAGAGCAACATTCTTTCATTTGGAGCTTATTTGGGATTTAACTTTGATGGGCGTTTTAGTGATAAATCTATCTCTTGGAGCACCACAAGTAGCCAATGTATAATTCTAGGAACAGACAAAAACCTCTAGTTTGCACGGAACGCGCTCCACAAACAGGTGGTACAGACGTGGTGCAGCTCATCATTGTGTTTGGACAATGTTTCACTCTGAACATAAAAGAAAAGTTACACCGCGGATGGTCAGATCCAAGTCCGTGCGCGTCCAGACCCTTGTCCGTGCGTAATAGTCCCAGGACAGCGCAGAGCTGTTTCCCAAAGCCACAAAACATTATGAAGGCTTGCTTTGCACGCTGGGGGTACACCGCCCCGTAAACGCTCAGCAAGAGGCTCTTGGCCCGTGCCCTACTCCTCCGGGATGAGCGCACCCTCCTCTGGGGCTGACAGGTCCGCTCTGGTCCGCTCCAGCGCGGCGGTCCCCCTTACTTCAGCACTGGCTCTCGGACTGGACCTGAACTGTTTATGGCTCATCTGACTGATGGTGTCCAGTTTTAAGCGCGTTCAACATTTTGTCAAAAATGTGTCCAGTTTAAATCATCGAATAAAGAAGTATTAAATTGTTTCCAAATGGAAAAACCTCGTAATATTAAAATGTACAATATTTTTGAACATTTATGCCGGGGAGGGGCTCTAGCAGTGAAACTAAACATTTCATCTTTATTTAAATCAAAACAACATAATATTTTGTTTCTGAATTTTTAACTTGTGGATTTCCTGCTCCAAACCATGTATTTCTTGCCGTATTCTGTCAGTCCATGCCGTGAAGTCCTGGGTGCAGCCTCCTGAAGCTTGAATAATTGGGGGCGTTTCATTCAAATTACGCACATTTTCAGCCGCGGCATTTATCAACAACAGGTGGTGCGTACACCTGGATTTCAAAGATACGCACAGCTTCATAAATCAGGCGCTGAGAACAGTGTAAGCATAATCTCACGCACAAAAATACGCCCGTTTCTACGCAAGAATGATAAATGACGGCCAGTGTGTTCTGAAACTCGAAGTAATAACTCTAGTCCTCGTCTCTCTCAGATACTGCCCCTCCATTGAGTCACGAGTGCTTCGCTTTCCAGGCCGAAAGCACCAGGTGTGGCTGGAGCCTGAGGGGGTGACCTCTGACCTGTTGTACCCTCAGGGTCTGTCCATGACCATGCCCCCTGACATGCAGCTCCGCCTCATCAGAGAAATCCCTGCCATGCGCACAGCTGAGATCCACGCACCTGGTACGCTGCCAGAATCCTAGTTGCTCATAGCTACATAGCAACTCATTTACAGTAATTCTGTTAAAATGATGCAGCATGTCTACTCGCTTATATTTTTCCAGGTTATGGCGTGCAGTACGACTTTGTGTGTCCCACGCAGCTGAGCCCTGCCCTGCAGGTGAAAAGCACCCAAGGTCTTTTTCTGGCCGGTCAGATCAACGGAACAACAGGGTACGAGGAGGCTGCTGCACAGGTAGATGCTTATTTCCACCCCTGTACACTAAATTTAGCAATTATTGTGGTTCAAAAAACAGAAGTTTTGAGACCATTTCCCTCTTTTGCTGGATTGCCCTTGCACTCTGTCACACATTTGCACTGCACCGTACAGAGCAGCTTACTGTATACCCACACGGACCTACAGTAAGACCGGTTACCTGTGATTCAGTGTCAACATCTGATTTGTTCAGCGATTCAGTTAAGTCTGGTGGTCTTAGCATAGGGGGTTAAGAATGGAGAAATGACATTTTTTTAAGAAAATAAATGCAAGAATTAAGAGAAATAAAATGCAAGTTCAGCACGATAAGGTAAAAGTATTTTCTCAGATAAATTATCTTTTCTGTTATACCAATTGACTTATTGATGTTTTATGCACTAGCTGTATATGTTCTGGGCCCAGGACAAGTGGAATCTAGTAATATCAATAGTCTCAGTTGTTAGATATAGTTACAGCTTGTCGAACCTGATTAATCACATTTTAATTGGATAGTAGGTGTTATCTAAATATCAGGCGCATCACATAGTTGGATTTTCCAGGAGTAACTGAATGAGTAGCTTGTTGTCTGATTGGTCTTACTTGTAAAGTAAGGTGCTGTTTATATCACTGGGAAGTGAGGAGGGGTGGATTCTTCTTCCTCATGACAATTTTGCAGATCTACTTTGTGTATTAATTAGGAACCTGCCATGCTTTATACTCATACACAAGTACTCATTTGTGTAACAAAAGACGTCCACACTTAGTTGAAGGCTAAAAAACAATGGCAGAACTGCACCATCATCCTTTCTGACACTGAAACAGATTTCCATTATAACAGAGGAGGATAACGGTTATTCCTGTCTGCGCAGGGCCTGTGGTCGGGGGTGAATGCTGCCCGCCGGGCTCTCTGCATGCCTGCAGTGGCGTTGTCTCGGACAGAGAGTTACATTGGAGTTCTCATTGATGATCTGGTGAGTCGAGGCGTAACAGAGCCCTACCGCATGTTCACCAGCCGGGCTGAGTTTCGAACCTCTCTGAGGCCAGACAACGCCGACCTCCGCCTCACTCTGAAAGGTAGGCATAGTTAGACTTTAATTACTGAAGCAATGTGATTTACAACACAGGATTACAAAATGCAAGAAAACTTGTCTCTTCTCAAACTTTCTTTCCTCTGTCAGGGTTTGAGGAGGTGGGATGTGTTTCCCCTCTGCGCTACCAGGAGGCTGTGAGAGTTAGGGACAGTCTGCAGGATGCACTTGCAGACCTTCAGGCTCTTGCTTTACCCGCTGCCAGCTGGAGAAAAAAACTGCCCGACAGCGGTATTAGCGAGGCCAAGAGCACCTTACTGACGTGAGAGACAAATTAAATAAATAATCTCAAGAAAAAGTCAAAAGTATATCTGTGGTCACATTTTGGTCCTGACTGTTACTCCGGGGCTTCTATTTCAGCGGTATGGATGTGCTGCAGTACAACGATGTGTCCTTTGAAAGGCTGGCATCTGCCTTCCCAGAGTTCCTTTTACCTCACATGGAATTCTCACAAAGGCTCAAGATAGAGGGTAAAAACTGATATTGGCATTTTGAAACAACAGGAAAGGTGAACTTTGCCTTCCTGATCTGAAGAAAGAACATTGCACTTTTAAGCTGCCTTAACAGTTTGTTTTTCCTCAATGCAACTTTTCTGCTGTTTTTCAGCTGTGTACAGGCCTCACTGCGAACTACAGAGGAAAGAGATTGAGAGAATTCAGAAGGAGGAAAGCATGTCTCTCCCACAGGACATAGACTATTTCTCTCTGCCAGTGTCTCTGTCTCAGGAAGTCAGAGAGATTTTGGACAGAGTTCGACCGAGCACAGTGAGTCTGCACATTCAGAGCAGTGAACTGCGGTAAAATGAAGTGAATGTGTAACTAATACCACGTTATTTTTTTTCTTTTCCAGCTGGGTGCTGCTACACGTTTGCAAGGAATAACTCCAGCTGCGATTGTTCATCTCCTCAACTACGTGCGCCAAGCAGGACAAAAGGAGAGAAGAACGCACAGAAACCGAGCGGACCAAAAGGATGAGGGAGAAGAGGAGCTGTGTGCAAGAAATGCATCTTTACCTCAGTGAAATGACGACTCGTAAAATGTCTTGTAAAAATGTTTGTATTCCTGAAAATGTACAAAAGAATAAATGAAGGTATTTAAGGATACAGTATGTACCGTTTTCATGTTATGCTCTTTCAATGGTAAAAAAACCTAACACAATACTATTTTTATTATATATAAAACTATTTCCTCATGATTAGAAGCCCTCAAAACTTCCCTAACTTTTACACTGTTATCCAACTACCTCGTGAAGAATTCTAATCCTGTTAGTAACATTACTGTGAACAGCATTAAACTCCATGTGACCTTCTCAGCATTGTTAATAACATGTCCATCCAGCTCAGCAGTGCCTCTAGTGAAAAACCCAAATGGAAACTTCCAGTTAGGCTGAGGCAAGCCCCTGGGGGGTTCTGGGTAAACTGTAATGTCCACAAACGTCACTTCTGTGGTTAGAGCGATAGAGGACGACAGAGGACACTGGAAAAAAAAGATGAAAAAAAAAACATTTTTCAGAGGTTAAACAACAAATAAAGAATATCTGATGTTGATGACCTCACCTTCACATTTTGACACTGGAAAAGGTATTTGGCCCCCAGGATGTAGCTCTGGGGAAGGTCTAAGAGACCCTGGCGAGCCCACAGCACTCTGATCGAAAGGGAATTGGGGAGGATGCAGCCTGATCTACATGTTCCCTGAGAGAGGGAACACAAGGTTGTAGATTCAAACCACTGGTCTTTTAATACATCTAAGTTATCCAAAATTATCTGAGTTTTGCTGCAGAGCCAAACGGACTTCATATTTATTTAGGTCTAATGATCTACTGTACACAGGCACACAGCAGTAACTGTACGTTCGGTGGCCACAATGTTTCAGATCATCCTTAAAACACTCAAAGTTATTAAACTGTCTTTAATAAATACTTTATTAGATTAAATTCCTGATACCTGCAAGCTTACAGGACACTCCTGGGTGATGACTCGTGTCCAGTCCGGTTGGGAGCCCGTGTTCATGGCGATCACGTCAGGAGTAGCAAGTCCCTTCAAGATCCCGTAAATCTGGGAACGTAGCTCGAAACAGTCACTAGATGGGGAACTAAACAGTACAGGGAAAGAGTGACGAGACACATGGAAGAAAACATACTGTTGAATAATGTTAATCTTTAATACCAGAACTTGTTTTCAGCAATTCCACCACTACTCTAAATGTATGAAACATCAATTAAAACTAGAGACGATAGAGGCGAAGCAAAATAGCATAGACTCACCTGAATGTGCAGCCAGTGATGGTGTTGTGTGTAAAGAGGATGGGTGCCCGTCTGAGGGGGTCAAAGGAACACTCCCCACTCTGTGACACCCCCAGCGTGGTCAGCTAACTCACTGTCAAGGAACCATGACACATGGTTGACTCAAAGCTAGCTGGATACATGAAAATACAACTCCACAATGATGTTTGTGAGGATACAACCATAACTTCTCCATTAAAGCGACCAATAACAGGAGATCCTGCTCTAAGTCCCACTGCAGGTATCGGTCCTACTGGACTGGGCCTGGGTGTTGCCAGCTGGAAGAGAGAAATAGAGTTAATCTTTGAATCCATTGTAGATTTAATGATGAAAGCTGTGGCTTTAACAGGCTACCTGGAACTGTACAGAGTGCTCCTGCAACAGCAGGTGATTAGGATCCATGTCAGCTAAGACTACATTCACTGTTGCATACGTGAGTTCCCCTCTGCCTGTGTACCCTATGACAAAATCTACCTATGGGAGAATCAGGAAAAAGGAGTTTTGAGTTTGATGCATTTGTGATTTAGAAAAGAATAGAAAATCACACATTTTCATCTAGTCACCTTTTTCACCACATTGAAACAGGAGTTGTTCTGTTCCCTTGGTGCAGGCCAGTCAGCTAGTGGAGTAACTGGAATCTGAAACAAGAGTTAGTATACCACCTTACTTTGGAAGAAAAAAAAACACATCTTTAAATGCCATTAAATATTGGTATAAAGGATGTATTTTTTAATGAACATATGGTACCTCTACAGGCTGATAACTCCACACGCAAGAAGCCATACTTGTCAGCTAACAACACCCAACAAGTTATTGTTTTTATGCCACAGATACAGTTTTTTCATCCTACAGATGCCATATAAGTGGTGTTTCTTATTTTGTAGACTGATAGTTGAACAACTCAATTAGCTCTTCTGCTAATATCATGTGGCTTTGAGCTGATGTACGATCAGTGACTTACCAGAAAGGCAGACACCGGTGCCGTCACCACTATTGGAATCTGCAATTAAAAATACTGATGTGAGCCTACCTGCTGTAAGATTCTCACCAGTAAGTATCTACATAAAATCATTTAGTGCAGACGGACTGGCTGACCTTGATCAGACTCAGGTTGGAGAAATAGGAGAGGGCATTGAGATTTGGGTCTGTGGTGCATGACTGAGGCGTTAACGTGCGGGTACAAGACAGAGACACAGACCTCAGGAACTCTGCAAGCAGAAAAAACAAAAGGTATTCCGAAAAAAAGAGAGTTAAATAAGGTTGTGATTTACAGGTACATCACCACTTGCGGGAATTCATTTCGTCAGAGAGACAATGCGGTCACCATGCGGATTAGTAAGTAATTTATACATGAGAAAGACTCATTCTGACAGGAGGAAGCCCCCGACGCTAAACTTAACCTAGGTAGGAGGTCTGGATTTTAAAGGTTTGGGGAAACTACACTGCGATACTCAACATACCTTTTAACACACTTTTAACACACTTTTTTATTTGGTATGAACTTACTTGCGGGGTTGCGGTTGTTACAGAATGCCACAGCAGCCCCTGGAGATGGCTGACGAAGGATACCCCGAACGGACGAGCGGGAGAAATATGTTTGGATAACATCATCGACCTACAAAAATGGGGAGCTTTATATGCATTTAATTTATAAATGATACACTCTGTGATTAGTATTGTCAAGCACCTTAAAATCTCAAAATGTTTATTACTTTAAATAATTTAGTTACACTATCTGTTTACCCTGTAGAAAGTTCTGCTGTGGCTGCTGCTTTGAGGAGCTGGTTGTGAGAAGTGGTATGAGTCCCCTAAAGCTGGATACTGGAGTAGAGCTGGGAGAGACTGGGCTGCATTATCTGGTGAGAGAGGTTTGTGCTTATATATTGCTCATTGATACACTTTTGTGAAATTAGTTGTAACATAATTAGAGATTCCCCCTGTGATAGCACTGATGATTGTAAATTCATTTAAAATGTGAATTACAGTGTTTTTAAAAAAAAAAAAAATATGAACCTTCAGGCCGGACACAAAACAAGGAGTCGGTCACAGTGACAAGAGATGAATTCACGTTAGCCCTGAACATCAGCCATTTCTCAACGCAAACTCCTGATCTGTAAAATAAAAGTTTAAACTCTTTTAAATACTAAATACATGTGCTTTATGTGTTATAACTGCAGAGCATGTGCAAAAGACTTACATGGCTTTCTTTGGACATCCACTGAAGACAGTACTCAAGTTCCCAATACCACAATCAACTGTGTCACAACAGCAGCCAATGTCACAGAAATCAGGGGTTAAATCACAGATACAACCTGTATAACAACAGAAAAGACTTGTGTTAGTCAGGACAACTTAGGTTTTATGTAAAATTACAAAAATTTTACAAAGATAACTGGTTTAACAGGAGCACATAAGAAGACAGCAGATACGGTATCAGTGAACTTATTTTAATTCTTAAAATTATGTTAATGAGTTTACTGTAAATTAAATGTAGTTGTACAAAGTGTTCATCTTATTGGAGATTACATAGATGTAACTAGAAACAGACAAAAATTTGAATTGAGACTTATTTGTACTGTACACAGTACTAATATTTATGATATGACGTACATTAGATTTAATGGTTTACCTTTTCAGTGCACCTGACTTTAAACAAGCTCTAATTATGAGTCTCCATTAGCATCTGAGATGTCATCAACTAATAGTTTTCATTTCAGCAGCTGTTACAATAGGAGACTGTCAGTGTGCACAAGACTTTTATAGATATTTTACACCTGAGAAATACAATATTGTTTTGTACACAGATTGCTAACAAAGCAACGTAATTGCATTACCATGAGTTTGTCAGCCATAGATGTACAAAGATAAATTGGGAGGACAAAATTTAAATCGGGTCCAGCTTTCCTAAACTGTGGGAGACAGTCTGATGGCTCATATAGCACCTGTGTTTATCAATCCATCAAAGGTAGCTAAGCTGAGATCCTCAGGCAGAGGTCTTTTGTCTGTTCCAGACTCTCAACTGAAAACTAAAGGGGACAAATTGTTTGCTAGGCTCTGGAACAGCCTGACCAAGGAAATCAGGGCAGCTGAGTCACTGAGCTCTTTGAAATGCCTTCATAAAACAAAGAGCCTTCCCTGATTTTAGTTGATTTCATTTATTTATTTTTTTCTTAACTGTATTTTAAGTTTCTTCCTGCTTATTGTTATCGGTTTGTTACTTTGTAACATGGTTTTGGCTCCCTATTTAAAGATTATTATTATATCATATTATTATATATAATTATAACAGGCAGGTGCAAGTTACCCCCTGAAGTCACTACAGGTGGGACGGTGGTTGGAGAAGACGCTTCAGTGACCACAGTGGGAGCTTCAGTGACGGAGTCCAGAGTGGCCATCTCAGTAGTGCCGACACTGGTGGAGTCCACCGCACCTGTACCGACACTGGTGGAGTCCACCGCACCTGTACCGACACTGGTGGAGTCCACCGCACCTGTACCGACACTGGTGGAGTCCACCGCACCTGTAGCTCCTGGAGCAGGGGTTGCTGAGCTGAAAGGCGTCCCATTTGTAGGGGCAGAGACAGTTGAATCTGTGGCTTCGTGAGCCAAAATTCCACACAGCCAGATAAATATCTGAAATGAGCGACACCACTGGCGGGAATTCATTTCGTCAAAGAGACATAGTGCGGTCAACACATCAACACTGCGAGGTGCTGGCTAACCCAAGCTAACCTAACTTACAGTTAGGGTTAGTTAGCTAATGTACGCTAACTTACATACAGTTAGTTAGCTAATGTTAACTTGTCTGTTATCTCTCCTCGTGACAACGCAAGGCCAACGAGTGCGTATGATAAAATAAAACTACATTAAAGTTAAATAAGCAATTCAGAGAACTTTCCCCATGGATGCATTTAGCCAAACATGCTAACGTTAGACACAAATACACCGAAGAGCTCCTTGTTACCAAGGAAGATGTCATGGCGACTTCCGTTTCTCAGGTAGTACTACCGTAAAACCTGTAAAAGAGAAGAAAGCCCTTTACCATGAAGTCGACAAGTCTTCCTATAACCATGAATGCCACCCTGAGAAGAAGAACAAATAAACGCGTGAATTGAACAATTAAAAGGAACAAGACACCGACAAGGAAAAATAAATAAAAGAAAGAGGTTAAAGAGGTCAGTTTGCTCTTTTGATTTATTCTCATATTTTGTTTAGGAAAGAGCAGCTCTTTTTTTAATTTAGAATCCATGTTTTATGTTTGTAATCTGATACAGTTGTGACATAAATAGTTATAGGATCCTCATATAAGGATCATTGAACTGCAGCACAAAAGATGACGTTTTAGGAATGTCCCTAATGTTCTGGAAAGGTTCAGAAGGTTCGTCACTTTTAGAGAACTTTTAGGGAACGTTGCGCATGGTCGCCGGAACGTCACCTTCGACCTGGGAACACGTCATTGTAGTAATATCACGACCCATTAACAAACTTGCACACAACATAATGAGCACGTTGTGGTCCTCTCGCCCGACGATGACGTCACCTCTCACTGTCTCAACTAAAGAACACATGCAGAATGGATATTTAACAACGTAAGAGAAAGTTCAAAGTCTTTTGTACACTCTCTCTGTCTGCATCTCAAAAATTATTGTTTGCTGAATAAATAACAGCTGGCAACTGCTTAGTCCAACGCTCTAAAACAAAGGTAAATTAGAAAAAAGAAACAGGCTAATTAATAGGCAGCAGCCTAATATATAAGAATATATTCTTATAGAATATAATATAATATAATATAACATAATATAATATAATATTAGCATATAATATATCATAATATATCAGAATCAATCCATTGATAATCTGACTTAGATGTTACAGTGTAGTCTACATTTGCTCTGCAGATGCTAAAGGCTTTTAAATTTTTTAATGGAAAGTGAAAGCAGCCTGTTTCACTTGCCGGCTTGTGAAAGAGTGATGCAGTATGCATGCTGCTTTCCAGCAGGGCCACCAGTGGTATGGTGCGCGCTCACTGGATTTCAGTTATATTAGTAGAACAATAAACCCTTAAACTGAAAAGTTTTTTGTAGGATTTTCTAAATGTTTGCATCTGCCCAGCTCATTCATATCTGTAACAAGATCAAAGCTCTTCTGCATAACTGTGTACACAGCCTTGCTGACAGCTCATTTCAAATCATCACTGCTGTCTATAAGTAACTGCAGCACAAAATAAAAGTCTATAATATTGAGGCACTTTGCTGCACCTGCCAAGAGACCTCTTTTTTTTCTCTCTCAATTTTTCAGCACCACCTTTGCCTTGTGTCATGTGTTTTCTATCCATGATTTTTGTCCGAGTTTCGACCGTTTAATTATGTCTGACGTGTGTGATTAATTGACTGTAGTCACTCATACGAAACCGCCTAGGCTATGAGCCAACTCAAAATCGGCGGGGGCAGGCAGGCAATGCCAAGTAAAATTTTACATTAAGATTAATGGCTCCTACACCTATGACCCACTGATATAACTGAATTTATTTTCACTAAAATATGTCTTTTCTCTTGGTAGAATAATGGGTGTAAAATGGACTGCTGTCTAAGTATATTTGTAGATGTCTGGGCCACCTTTTAGGGTTGATAAGGCTCTTAAGCATCAACTGGGAGCTGTGAAGGATTGTCATTGGAAAAATTTATTGAAATCCTCCCATAACCATCCTGATTATAGTCTGTTATTATCTGAACATGAAATGAAGAGCTCAAAGACAGAACTTGTGGTATATACAAACAGATGTAGATAAAGACATATACAGAAGAGATTAAGAGAAAGTCTGCACAGGGTTTATGAGCCAGAGAGGAAAACAAGCAGGAATAGGTTTAACTGTAGTTACACACCACCACCTACCCCAAAGCATGTACTCAGAAAGTTGCTTTGCACATTTCACATTAATGTTCAAATTCTTTGGTTTCACATTTGGAGTACGAAGCTTTCAAGCTGCTGGCATCCATTACATGGAGTGTTTATATGATGTGTTGGGGACCACTGGGACCCAGGAGGTAGTTGACCTG